>KZ808211.1:68314-81216 GCA_000696205.2 Oncopeltus fasciatus
TTCATAATTTCTCATACCAAAGCGTCTGATTGGCATCACATATCCTCGAAAGATAACCCGGCGGACGTCGCCTCTAGAGGAATCGAACCATCGTCGCTTCATGACTACTCCCTATGGTGGGCGGGTCCAAACCCCCTCCACAGTCCGTCCTGGGTACCTTCTTCTTCTCCTAACATCGAGTCCTCTGATCTTCCGGATCTTCGCCAAGGTGCATTACACGTTGTTAGTTCCTCTTGCTTCTACCAATGGATGCAGAAATTCTCAAGCTATCAGAAGTTACTCAGAACAATAGCTTATATAAATCGCATTCTTCATTTTGTTCGCTGGCACAAATGGATCCTTGGGCCTCTATCTGCAGATGAGATGGAATCCGCTTTGGAAACCTTAGTGAGGGTTACTCAGCATTCGGAATTCCGGGAAGAATTCTCATGGCAGGAGAACGCCCCCAAGTCCAGCCGATTGAAGATCCTGTCCGCATTCGAAGATGAAAAGGGAATTCTGAGAGTAGGCGGACGTCTTCAACATTCGGACCTTCCTGATGCCACTAAATTTCCTATCATTCTTCCTGGAAGATGCCATTTATCTTACCTATTCATAGACTACATGCATCAAGTCAATTTTCATATGGGTAATCAAGCGCTTCTTGCTTTTATTAGGCGCAAATTCTGGGTATTCCGGCTCAGACAGACTATCAAGAGTCGTCTTACCAAGTGCCTCCTCTGCTTTAAGGCAAAATCTCGACCCAAACCTCCAATTATGGGCCAGCTACCTCAATGTCGGGTTGTCCCTAGTAGACCCTTTTCCTCTTGTGGAATCGACTTTGCTGGTCCATTTCAAATTAAAACCAGTTCACGTCTTTTCCGGGTAATGATGGCGTAACCCGTGTAGTTAGCGTAAAGGACAATAAGGGTGTCCGAAAGTTACCCGTTCATACTTTGGTGTCTCTCTCTCATCTGACAGACTCAAACTCATTTTAGTTTTGTAAAACTTCGTTTTAGGTGGGCGGGATGTTGGCGACTTTCACATCTGCCACAATTTAGTTGAATTAAATTAAAATAGATTTAAGTATATTTATAATTGAATTGTGTAAGTTGTGTTGCCCCATCTCACCCCTCTCTCTCACACCTGTCTCTCTCTCTCTTCGCGTGCGTACTCGTCGCTGCTGAGGAGTGGCTGCTTAATCCCGCCACTGGACTCTTGCCCCCCTGGGCCTCTGCCTGCCTGTCGCCAGTCCTCGCTAGACCACCTAGCCCACTGCATTGCGCTGGCAGCCTTCACTTTATGGGACACTCCAAGTAGCTTCCAGGAAAGCCTGAGATGCCCACAGATTATTAGGACTGCCGCAGTGTGAGGAGGATCTCCCAGCACCCATCTTCATCTTGGGAATCGTAGCCGCTCTCTTCAGGACTGATAAGTACCCTTGGTGCACATTATTTGAGAGAGGGGCAATTTTCTGGAGACTTTATTAAGTCCCAGATTGATTATATTTAATTTTAAGTTATTTTATTATTTAAGTAATTACAAATTAATTACTTAAGGAGATAATTTTTTTCTTATGTATAATAAATATTAATTTTCTCTATTTTATATTAATAAATTTAATTTATCACTCTAATAATGCTGGTTAATATTTCCCACATCTCCTATGGTCTACAGTCCACATATTATTATTAACAGGTGTATTTTATTATTATCTCAAATTTACACTTAACAGTTTTCTGGTGGTTATGCTAGTATCTGGTGGAATTGCATGGTTATGAATAGGCATGATTCTGTCAACTTCGAACAGATCTCTACCTAAATCATTGACATGCAGAGAGCTCGAGGTGGGTCAGATGGAATGGGACAAACACCCTGATAGTGATGTCACATATGGTATAGGTGGATTATGCGGGGGCAGACTCTTCCACTCGTCCTCTGACATTCCCCATCTCTAACACTCGAAAAGTTAATCTAGCGTCAGAATGGCCATTCTCCCAACCATCACTAATCGTCCCTCACATCGTCTCTCACCTCTCCAAATTAAGGCCACAAACTGTTTACCAAAACGTATCCCTTCGCTCAATGAGGGCTTCTTTACATCTTATTATGCTCATTTCCATGGGTTATATACTTTTTCTTTCTATACAAATGTCCCAACCATTATATAAATTGTAGCCTAAACCTTCTCACAAAGAACTTTTTGCGTCCCCTTCCTCTTTAATAAAATACTTGTAGTTTCCTAGTCTCTTTCTATTTTTCCATAGTTTTTACTTATCTTTATTGTTTTCAGTAAATTATACTCTTCCATTTCTGTAAAACCAATGAAAATATAAGTGCTCTCCAGCGGCATCTTTAATTCTTTATTGCACATCCTATTGATGACGACCCTTGTTCCGACTGTTGTCGGATGTTTCCTGCAATCCAGTTCCGCGACAGGCCATAGTGGGAGGGGTAATATATGGTAAGTTTTAATAAATAACCTACTGGGCGTGTGATTATAAAAACTGGGACGCACTTACATTCATTCATTAAGATATTGTTTCCAAAAGCCGTAAAAAAGACTTTTCTTGCATACAAGGATTTAAACCTTTAAAAAATAATCTGCTTTTCTTGTAATATAGAATAGATTTTTATTAGATGGACTATCACCATTTTCTTTTTTAAGAAAAAACCCTAGTAATGTTTTTCCAAGAAATGGTTTTGTATGAGAATTTGTATTTGTTCTCATGTATTTAGGTGTTGTGTAGAAGCACAAATAAGCTCTAATAAGACTCTTAAGTTTTAAAATTAATTATTGACCACACTGACAGGAGTGTCATCAACAGCATCATTGGAGTTTCGGAGTATGTAGGAATCAGTAATGTAGGTGACGCCAATCCATATGCCTCGTACATGTAGATTCAAATGAGGTTGAGATATGTTATAACATCAATTGCGTGCTATGCTCTTTTGAATTGGTGTCTGATCATCAGAGTATGTAAGTTTCAGTAATGCAGGTGGAGTGAGCTAATTTTGACATCAGTCCCCGTGCTTTCCATGCACTGCTTCAAAGTTATCTTATGACTTTAATTATCGAATATGCTAACAGTTGTGTTAGCAGCTTCATCGGAGTATCGGAGTACACAGAACTCAATAGTGTTGATTGAGTAAGTAGACTGTGACTCACCAATCCATGTGCTTCGTACGTGTAGATTCAAATATGGTTGTTATGATATAACATTCATTACGCACCATACTCCTTAGAAATAGTGTCTCTAATTTCAGCTGGATCGTCGAAGTATAGACACAGCGCTGCAGTTAGCGTGAACATATTTTGATGCACATGGAGCTTTATACTTGTACTTTAACTTAGCAGTATAGCTATTATGGTACTAACATTAAAATACTAGTCCCAGATTGTTAGCTCTATCGTTGGAGTACTAGGTCACGGTAATGCAGGTGGGACCAGCATATGAAGACACCACTTCAAGCTTCGACTAAGCTTGTTTTATTTTATTATAGTATTAATTTCAAACCGTACTGTCTGATATTAGAGTCAGATGAAGTGTCAGCTGAATGATCGAATTACGTAGGACACAGTGATGCAAGAGGATGGACGACTGTGGCATCAGCCCACACACTTTCTCTTGGCTTTCTATCACAAGTTATTAGACAAATAAACAGTGCACTGTGCATATATTTTACCAACGCGTTTGAAATATCAATATGATTTATACATAAACCATACATCCATTTAAAATTATATGGTATGTTACAGAATTCCAAGAATATTCTTGGATATATCATTGAACCCATTTTTCATAATTTTGTTCGATACTATCTTTACAGCATGAAGAAGATATGACACTAAATGTGGATGAAGAATGAGCTCTTTATTTGGCAAACATTATAATATATACTCAAATATTTTTCACACATGTAGTGTGAAGTGATTTGTAATAAGAGTGATGACACTTTTAGCAAGCCACCCAGTGGAATCTTCCACTATCCACCCTGAGTTTTTATCGTATCTGACGTCTTTGTTCCCTAGTGAAAGCAAGTATTACCTTAGTTCCCATTTACCCAATGCTAATTTTAACTGTAATTAATTCTGGTTTCTATATCTCCCCTTATTTTAACTTTTACAAACTTTAAATCAGTACACTATGTGTGTCCAAAAATGTCAGCGTCGTTCATATTTTCTCCCCTAAAACTTCCCCCTCCCCTGTAAAAATGCTGAATGAATGCTCTTTCTCTGATATTTATTTTAACATTTTCGTCCCCTTAAGATAATGCCAATTGTGCATTAGAACCATAAATATTTTTTATTGGCTGGACCATTTTTCTTACAGTTAATTCTCATATAATGTTTGCTATACCGATTAAACCAGTAGCTGCTTACTTGTCAATTTTTTAAAAATATTTTCGGCGATTCACAAATTAAAAAAATATTTTTGAGTAGTTCTTGACACTATTTTCTCACTAAATTTCGGAAAAATTATTTAAATTATGCTTCTTAGGGTGGTTGACTAACTTTAGGATTACTTACAGTAAATAACTTCCATTAGTAAGTCATTAACGGTGAAGTTTTACTTTAAGTTTAGACTTTCCGGGTTGTATAACATGATAGGAAACGACTTCTCTGTGTTGTCTAGAAATTCTTTTGGAATATAAAAGTCTCAGCTTCATTTGTCTGCTTTTTGCGTTTTCTGTTTTCAACAGAGCTTTATTTCACTCGTATTCTAAGAAATTAAAAAGGAAACCGACTTCAGAGAATAAAAGCGAACTCTAAATGTGACCACCGCCGACTCAGATTTTAATAGTTCGTCGTTGTAACCGCAGAATTATTCTACGGCTAAAAAAGTTCGACAATTTCAAAATTTGATATAAAAACATCCTATTCAGTCTTTAGTTACATCTTCCACTATTTACCATTTACAAATACATTTTTACTTTAGTTGATGCGGCAAGGTCCTTTATATTGATCTGTGTCTACGATCTATCAATTAATTATTTTATTCTCTTTTTAGTGTATCAATCTTGATTCGAACTGCAGGTAACTTGAGTTCAACAGCTAAATAGGTCGTTATTGCTTTTGTGAGGGCGAATTTTAAAGTTTCAATCGTCCAACGAAACATTTGCTCCTGGGTTAACGAGGCTTATCTAGTCGGCAATGTTTGCTTGCGAAGTCTACCAGCTAAGTATCGACTGAAGCTCTCAAATGTATGAGAAAAAGTTTGTGTCGGGAAAGTTTCTAGTACGGGACAAGTCATCCATCCGTAGCCGGTCGAACTATTCCGTTCTGAAAGAACAATTTTTACCCCCTTTGAAAATTTAAGTCGCAACTAACAATTTTAAATCCTCTCTTCATGTGAAATAAAATGTAATCACTGTTGTCTGGTACGCTCACTTTCAATCATAATTTGTTCATAAAAGTACACCATTAAAATTAACAATAATGAAACTCTGTATTTGATATTCTAAGATGATTTTAGTTGGGGTTCGGTCGAGTTTCCTCGACCGAACATATNTAACTGCAGCGCTAGTTTTTCCTACATCTAATAGTGACTGACCTTACTAACTGCAGCGCTAGTTTTTCCTACATCTAATAGTGACTGACCTTACTAACTGCAGCGCTAGTTTTTCCTACATCTAATAGTGACTGACCTTACTAACTGCAGCGCTAGTTTTTCCTACATCTAATAGTGACTGACCTTACTAACTGCAGCGCTAGTTTTTCCTACATCTAATAGTGACTGACCTTACTAACTGCAGCGCTAGTTTTTCCTACATCTAATAGTGACTGACCTTACTAACTGCAGCGCTAGTTTTTCCTACATCTAATAGTGACTGACTTTACTAACTGCAGCGCTAGTTTTTCCTACATCTAATAGTGACTGACCTTACTAACTGCAGCGCTAGTTTTGAACTGTGTACAAGAGATAGATTTCAAGTATGATTTGAACCAATAGTCACCGCAAAAATTCCTGTCCTTCTTCAGTAAATGTGCTTTTCATTATTCACAAGTTTATTTACTACAAATAGACCATAACTAATATTGATATTTTACTATTTAAACTTAATTAATCTTTCTACAGTTTTGAAGTTAGTAATAAAAGTTTTCGGAATTAGTTTTTGTACGAGATGTATTAGAGAACAAGGACGGCTTGATGACATTAACATTTAGAAGTGTTAAGCATATTTAAAATACCATATTAATTTGCAACAAACATACATTAATTGTCTAAAAAGGATTAATGGGCAATTTAAATTTCTTTTTGTAGTAATTATAATAAAAATAAATATTCTACATAAAGAAGAAGAAATGCAGACTTATCGTATTGACTGAAAGTTGATGGTGTCAATCATCAATTATTCCCGAAAAAAATGTTCCAACAAATAGTGCTACAAATTGTTTCCTCCATTTCATTAACAATACTCCTGACTTAGTCTGGTAGAGTTCAACAAGATATTTCGGTGTTTCTCTTTATCTGAGAAGATAGTGTATATGTATAGATGTTAATTTAAAATATTTTTTTCTAATTTTTTATTAGTGTTAACCTCGTTTCAACCAATGAGGATTATGTAGGGAGGGATTATATTTGTACATCTGCCATCCTGTGATGCCATTCCATTCTAATCATCCATGGCTTAGGACAAGCTTTTATATGTCGATAAATAAAAGTTTGCTAAAAGCAAGATTTGAACCCGCGTGCCTGGATTGAGAGACCCGAACGAAACCCACTAGCTACTCTGATACCCGGCAATTAAAAGATTATATATTACTGTTAAAATGGAGTTTTACCGTAGACATTATTATTAGATGTTATTTTGTTGGGGCTAGGTCAAGGTAGATTAAAAAAATACAAATTTAAAAAATGTGTATTTTTTAAATTATCTGCCAATGTTTCGCCTTACATTGTAAGCCGTTTCGGCTTAAATTGTAAGCCATCTTCAAGGCTATCATTAAGGCGAGATGGGACGTCACCAACATTCCATTGTTTTTCCAATTTTCCATTGTCATGGGAAAATTATTACTGTTAGTTTTTCTCTCCTGAAAAGAACTCGAGATGAGTCGGCTTCATGAACTTATGTACACTTTTTGTAAGCCTACGTATTTTATTCCCACTTAAAAAGTCTATATCTTGTCTCCCTTCCATCGCAAGTTAGTTACCTTGTAAAGAATCTAAGAGTCGCACAGAAACAGCGTTTTTGTAAGATTCATAAAATAAGGCTCATCATAGTAATCTAAAAGATAGGGTTGCTGAAAAAAAAATGTGGGTAATACTTAAGAATCCTCCATTACTATAGAATAATAAATGATAGGTGCGATAGAGAAGCGATGTCTCTCGAGTAAATAAGCACTAAAGCCTTTAATCTGGTAAGCAGTGTTCTTTTTTTTTTTTTTTTTGCTTGAATACTCCTTTTGACTGATTTGATTGTGAATGCGGTCACAAACATGTCTTCATGGTTGCCTAGCCTAAGTGACTGATTATTAGATGTTTAATTCTCACGAACTATTGAGGCGCCTTAGTAAGATCGATGCATCAAATGTCACTTTCTCACTCCTGCCTAACCTCCGAGGTGAGTTATTTCAAGCTGTACGGCCTGAACTACCTAATCCTTGTGGACGGCTTAGCCAGGGAACTAGTTGGTGGCAAGCGTCCCACACCTTGGCCAGGATGTGGTGAGTCGTGGTTTTCTCTACCCTTCTCCAGCCTACTGAATTACGTAGTCAACAGCTTTCTATATTTTCCTTACTTAATGCCTGTACAGGATATCAAATTAATATTAAGGTAACTATCTCTTTTGAGATAATTCCTATCCGGTGGTGGATAGCCTATTTTATATTCTTTAATGAGAGATGTAATGCTTTGGAACTAATTAGGATTTGTGATACATTTTTTTTGTAGAAAAAGTTAATCTACAGTTCCACAGTTTGTGGAAATAATAGTAGATTATTTTAACCTGTTTCGTGAACTTAAGGTTTTTCTCGGGGGTTTAGTAAAGGAAACACGGGCTAGATGACTCTGATAGTAGATTTTCGGCTTTTATCCACAAGTTAACTGCGAGTGATATGGATCGAAAGTGAGTTTATTGCTTTAAAAAAATCCACGCTTTCAGATTACATAGAAAGTGATAGATTACGTTTGGTGTAAACTAGTACAATAGATAATTGATCGCTTACAATTTTGTAATAAGAATAATGTACTTTGAAAATTTAGTCTCTTCGTCATAAATTTTAGAAAAGAATATAAATTTTCATTTTGGTTGGTATTTTATATGTCAAAATTTTACAACTCGTCTATAAAATCGTGTAAAGTCAGAGAAATTGTTCATAATATGTTGATGATGTTTTTTGTTTTTTTAAATTTTGGTTAAACAGAGAGAGGAAGGAAAAGGCATTAATGATTGGCAAATTTTTCCAATTTTCGAATGACTTATCACTTATCCACTTATTGTGCTATGTATTATTAAATAATATGCAAGAGAATATATATATATATTAGGATGGTTTTAACTCTTATTGCTCTCAGAAGTTCTCTCAGAGCTGAAAGATCAAAACCTCCCAGAGCAAGTCAACATTTCCCCATGACCTTCATCATGATGATGTGTTCTCTGGCAGATTATTACAGTTTGAATCACTGATTTTCTATTACAAATCAGAAAACACTCTAGCCCACTGAACTAACATGAATGTAAAATGAGTGGACAAGGTATTTAAATTTTGTGACATTATTGGTGCTTTCAGAACTGTTGCAATAAAAACGTTTTTTATGGAACTGGATCAAAGTTACAATATAAAAGAATGTTTTCTTACAATTAAAAATTCCAATCATTGCACCATTTCCTTTATTTTTTACAGCTGAACTCTTTCGAGTTCAAGGATCTCATCATCAGAGCTCAGGATTCTTTTAGTGTAGTTATCAGAAAGAGATAGAGAGAGAGGGGTAAAGCTGCAAATTATTATCAAATATATTCAAAAAATGAAATATTAAATGATTTTTTATGCTTACTTAAAATATCTCAAAATGAGTTATGTAACCTTTAGCTTGTTTATTAGTTTCTTGTGCATTGTAAGTCTATTATTTAAATGCTCTGCCTGTAGAATACAGGAAATGTGAGTGACAAGGTATCAAGGGTCAAGGAGGAAGTAGGAACTTCCAGTTTCACTTACACATTATCTATAACAAATAAAACTATATTACCTCCAAGTCCTTTTAAATCAAGAATTCTCATTATTGTAAAATGAGAAACAGTATTTTATCTTTATAGTCCCCGCAAAAAAGCACTATTCAGTCGGGTAAAAAAGGTTTTTTTTTCTTTTTTATCTACTTTTTCTTCTTATTTTACGGCTCCCCTCTTGGCTTCTTTGCCCTATGTCTAAGGGCTTCCCTTGCTTCTTTGATTTGGGTCTTATAGCCCGGGAGAGAGAGGAAGAGTCCAGTACACTGGCCATAAAAGTCCGTCGACAAAAGAAATGAGTCCAGAACTAAGAAGGTGAAACATTAGTTCACCTCTCTTTCGTCCGGTTCACCTCTACTGTAATATTTGTTAGGTTGTTCAGCGCGACACTCCTCGGGCTTCTGATCATTTCAGTTGTTCATAGTGAAGTAGATTACATTTCATATTTTGATTGATGATTACTTTTCTTTAATAATTATTTTACATCATTGTTGGAGACTGACTGTGTTCTGTTACTAGCCTAATACAAGGCCTAAGAGTCAGTTCTCGAACATTGTTATTTATCAGAGTGGAGTGACACTACCTGTTATAAGTGATAGTCAATATAAAAAAAAAATTTTTTCTCTAATATTATAATAAAATTACAAAGAAGAAATTAAACAGAAGCTATCTTGTCTAAGTGCATTTCTCATGCCTCTTGCTTTCACAACCTATGGATAGAAATCTGAGTAAATCACTAATTTATTCCAAAGGTTGAAAAAAGAATTTACCTTACCAAGGCTGGACCTAAACAGTTCTATCAGAAAAATAATTGCCAATATTGATTTTTAGTCACATTCTTAAATGTGTTTTATTTTATAACAACATTTATACAATTTAAAATTATAAAACTATATTTTACACTCGTTATTTTGCCGTTCCGTATACATATATATATAAAGCATCCTTCTTTTATGCTCCTTCAAATTAGAATTTTTCAAAAACTGAGGAAAAAATTCACCTTTTCGAGAGTTCTTTATCTGTGCAAAGAAAGATACAGTGGAATTATTACACTTACATATTTGATTGTGAGATACTAGTTTTTATTAAAACACTACAGTAAAAGTAAATGTGTCGGATCAAGAGTGTTCTGTATTCTTATTAATAAAAGATTCTTTGATCGTGCAGCTCTAGTGGTTCAGAACATGCTCTAATCAAACCCCTAGGGAAACGTTGCCTTCCCTCTCTCTCACACCGATCTACTCCATATTTCTCTTTAGATTTGACTATCTGTCCCTCTTACGAAAAGAGTGCTTGATACGTCTGTCTGTGAACCTTTGTCCTTGAGCTCCACGCACTGGTACTAGTCCAAAAAGAGCTTTTAACGCTTTTCATAACTTGATTACTTATGTAGTAAGATTTTAGCCATGTGAAAACAGTTCTCCCGGAAAAGGCAGAATTCAATTTTATTCGAATATTTTTGCAGTACTTGCCGAAATTTAATTTTTTAAATGTATTCAACAATTTAGCTATTAAACGTTTCGATATTAACATCATTTTCTTTCGCTGGTAGTAAAAAAAAAAAAGTGTAATTCTGTAAGAGGTTATTGGAAGAATTGCATAAAGTCATGTGCAAAGCGAATGGAATCTGGTCTTCTACCAATTTTAATTGCAGAAGCATCAGATTCATGAGATTAAATTTTTAACTTGCCTTTTTTGTTTTTCAATAAGAAATTTATCTTACTAATATCATTAGAACGCATTAGTTATTGATGGTTTAAATCCGTGCTGTTCATTTTGAACACACAGATTTGAACAATCATTTATGTGGCGTCATTTAGTTTTTGTTTGTGCGTAAAGTGCTAGTACATCAAATTTCCCTTCAATTCCTGGCTATTCGATAAGCTTGATAAGGTATAATAAGAAGCCGGTCCTAATCGAATTAATTTTAGTTTCAAAATTTGGAGAGGTTATTCTAGGTTTCGGTCTGACTTATAAAAAAAAAGTTTTTTTTTCACCAACATTTCGGCCTAAATTTCAGGCCTTCATAAGGGGAAATGGGGAAAGAGAGAGACTCCTGCTCTACGGCTACTAATCATGGCAGCTGCCCCATCACTCTCAATGCATACACACACACACGCACTCACACACTAATAGAAAGTTGCTGAGATTGCTGAGAAGCATCTTATCCAGAAAAGGTTTTTGACTTCTTATCTCAGTCAGTCAGCCCCCGACTTGTTCTCACCCCCTCCCATCCCTTATTCTCCCACCCGAGGGGATCTCTCACCCTCCCCTCTATTGTACCTATCGCTTCAATGAAAATCATTTTTGTTCCTGAGCAAATGAAATAACCTTTTTCCTCGGGCACAAGCTCTTTTTCTCACTCTGAAAGCTACACATTAATAACCTGTATTAAATTTATTATTCAAATTTAATTTCAATAAAAATAGTTTATTTTTAATAATAAATCATTGGAATAGCAGGACGAAAAACTCATTATTTATTATATAATTATACTTCTTATATAAATTGATAGTTTATGATATTTTATCTCTATTATAGGGAATTTGAATATAAATTTTCAATCTTTCTTGATTTCACAAGAACTGTTGTGTCTTAATTTCTCAGAGATGTTTTCCTTATATTTGTTTCTATATTTATCTTTTGCTATCTCCATATCAGCTAGTCATTATATATATGTATATATATATTAAATCATTATTACAATATGATCATATAAATGATCTGTTTTATCAAGCAGTGAATTAGATTTTTTTTACCGTTTATTTTTGGTCATACAGATCACATTTGAATTGAAAATTTCAACAATCAACCAAATAATTGCAAAAAACCTTTCACATTGTGCAATTAGTTATTAAACCTCAAATAAAGTATACAATACCTACCATTTTATTCAGCTAATTTAATATTTACATTTTCTTTCTATTTAAATTTCTGAATATTTCATTTTCTTCACTTATTGCTAGGGGTTTTTTGTCAGTAGCTCTTTCTCACTCTGCAATAATTTTTTTTTTCTGGGTGACTGAGTTCCTAGTCTATTTCTTAATATGAAAAAAAAACAATATGTTTTCGTCATAAATTTGGATCATTGTGTCCATTTATTGTTTTTTTCTTATTTTATAATAGACAAATATATTTTTGTGTAAAAATTTGTTTTATATTTCAATAATTTCAATATTAGGCTAATAAATTTTAACGATATTCTACTTCAATAATAAACCTAAATAAATAAATATCGTCCAAGTCAAACTTGATAGATCCTTCCTTGTCAGAGCCAGCCGTGTATCCCCCAGCCCTACCTCTACTAGGGCTAGTTCTAGTACGTGCCTCCTTCGGGGCCGGCTGTTTTTTACCAGAGTGCAGATCGCAATTAGGAGTTTGGAGAAGTTGTTCACATCCCCTCAGCCCCAAACCCCAAACTGGATTTACTCTGGAGTATCGGCAATCTTTTCTCTCGTCCAGAGCTTGAATCCTCTACTTTCAGGCTTATCTTGTGCTGGCTCTTATACAAGTTTTTTTCTTCTTTAATTTTAATGAAAAGAAGTTTCTAATAAAATTAGGGAAAAAAACTTTTTAAGTTTATCCAAGGGCCATCTGCACATGATAGCAAATTAAATTTAAATTAGTATAATGTTTCATCGCTGTAGTACACAACTTTCTGAACGCTCTCAAAACTTTCTGTCAAATAGAGAATAACAGAACTGTTTTTTTTCTTAATATTGTCGTTCAATTATTACTAATATTTTCATATATAT
>KZ808211.1:164041-174815 GCA_000696205.2 Oncopeltus fasciatus
GTATGAGGGTTAGTTATAATATAAATTTATGATAGGCCCTTTTTATACCCGGAGAGATAAAAAAAAAAGCTGAAGAATTAGTTAATGAATGTACCGACATATTTCACTCATATGAACTATTTACATTGGTTTTAAAACTAATGTTTGTTTCTTAGTTAGTTGGCATTGTTAACATGGATCAGGAAGGAGATAAAAAAGGTGCTCTTTCCAATCCAGTTACTCCCTCCCTGTTACACTTACTGATACTCTAGACCAGTAAGCTCTTGTGGTTGGAGTAGTATTAGCCCCTCTCCCCTAACCCGACCAGTGACACTACTGTGATGTCTGGAGCAGTTTGAAATTGCTTGATTTAAAGATTAGGTAAAATATCACTGTTCCACCTGTGCCATCAACACTTTACTTAGAAGCAATGAAAATGTGAGCAATATTCAGTATGAGTAAATGTATGACTTTTCCTTCATAAATCACTGGATGTATGGATTTGATTTTACTAGCTAAAACCAGTTTTAACGTTTCCCAGGTTTATTGATATTTTATGTTAGTTCCATCTAATAAAATAATTCATTGATTGTTAATTTTAAGTGAAGTATGTGTCTATCTATGTATGGGTGTATAATCATACGTGTGCCTATGAATTAATTCATTAATAAAATATCGTTAATTTTCCATAAATTTTAACTTGATTAATAAATTTATTTTGCAGAACTGGTCTGGAGAGTCTGATTCAGGATCTGAATCACTTTTATCTAATGGTACATGGGAAAGTTTTCCTATTAATGATACTGGGGAACCACTTTTTCGAGTGAGTAAAATATTTTTATTAAATAATCCATATTTCAACCATAACCAACTATACATTTTTTTTTCAGAAAGGAAAGATTAGAGAAATATGTAGTTTAAGCAACTTTATATGTGTATATTAGTAATCCCATAATTTTAAAGTTTTATATTTTAATATTAGGTAATATTAAAATCCTTGCCTAAGAGCAGGAATGAAATCAACAGTAACAAGTTTGGGAGACTCAAAAGGAATTATTTTCCCAAACCATACCTCAGCATGTTCTTCATGCAGAAAGTTTATTAAAAAACACTTAACTTTTCGTGTAATACTTAAAATTGTGACTAGGATTACTAATTTATTTGTATTAGTTTATGAGATAAATAATTTAGTAAGCTAATATCATGCCACTTGCTTAACTGTGTACATTAATGTAAGTATCAAATATTGTCACTATAATTTACCTGATTAAGCTATTAATAGGAGGAAATTTAGCTAATATGAATAAAAATGTATCTGATTTTACAAATTACACACAAGAAAAAATCCTAAATTAGTTTAAATTTAACATAGTAAAGGAAAATATTTGTCAATGTTTGACTTGAAAGTCTAGAGATGACATAAAAACTTAATTACATTTAAATAACTGAAAGGCAAGTATTAACTATTGTCCAAGATGAGAAATAAATATAATTTAAAAAATTTAGGCATTGCTTCTTATAAAAAATAAAATAACTTTAAATAAGTAAAATTGGAATGCACAGATAGACTTACTGACTGACACATTTCAGGCTCATACTTATATTATTAGGGGGATTGAAAAATATAAGTATGATTTGTATACTTATATTTTTATATAAGTACCCGGTTATACTGGGTACTTATACCAGCTTATACCGGGTACAAAAAATATAAATCTTTCTGGCCTAAGAAAGTTTTATAGTATGCAGCTTCTTACTGGTTGACAGCACTGGTTGAGTCAGTTTTCATGTATAGTCTCACCCCCTGGAGTGTTTACTGCCCTGCAGTATGAGGACAATACATGTAGTAAAAATAATATAATTAGGGAAATACTTAAGAAAGGTAGTACTGACTCTACTAGAGTATTGAATTCATACTTGGGATTATGATGATTGATAGACTGTGTGAGTTCTACTCTCTCTTCTTGTTTAACAAGAGACTTGCCAAGTTAAACCTCTTGCCCATGGGACATGAGAAGATACTTGTGGTTTCTTTTGTGTGCCCAGCAGGAACTACTTCCACAAAAAATCATAATTGCAAAATTATGAAACCAGAACCAGTATATTATTGTGGGTATTTGGAATTATGATTATTATGGAATTATGTATGTTGATTAGTCCATAGAATTTGTTCAGAAAAGTGAGTACTTTTCTTAAAGAAATTAATAGGGTAATTATTATTTTATCAGAAATATTGTTTTATCTGTTATAAAATAAGTAAAATAAATTTGCTTATAATAATTTCATAACTCTAATCCATAGTTATTAAAACGTATACTTTGCATTGCATAATTATTATACAATTTTTGTAATTGTTGTATAATTTTACATCATTAATATGTTAACTTATATATTTATTATTGTTATTGCTCCACTTATATATTTATTATCTAAAGTTGTTCCACTGTGGATAGGTCTTTCCATTTATTTATGTGTATGTATCATATCATATGTTGTATGTATTATGAGGAAATAAAAAGGAAAAAATGCAAATTTTACAATTGAAGTCTATGCCTTCTATAACATTATCATTGGCTTTTATATTATTTCCTAGCCCTTCAAGTCACATTTTAAGTTTAATATTTTCTTTAGATTCTTGTCAATTTTTCCTTTGATTCCCTCAACTTCTTCTATTTATGTTGTGAACCAAAAAGTTTTTATTATTAGCTGTTTTTTTTATTGGGGTTCGGTCAAGGTAGATAAAAAAAATACAAATTTTAAAAATGTGTATTTTTTTAAATTTGTATTTTTTGATCTACCTTGACCGAACCCCAACAGAAAACATCTAATAATAATTTCTACGGTCAAAATACTCTTCTTTTGAAAATGTTTACGTTAGTATAAATAGGAAAATAACNTTATAATATAAATTTATGATAGGCCCTTTTTATACCCGGAGAGATAAAAAAAAAAGCTGAAGAATTAGTTAATGAATGTACCGACATATTTCACTCATATGAACTATTTACATTGGTTTTAAAACTAATGTTTGTTTCTTAGTTAGTTGGCATTGTTAACATGGATCAGGAAGGAGATAAAAAAGGTGCTCTTTCCAATCCAGTTACTCCCTCCCTGTTACACTTACTGATACTCTAGACCAGTAAGCTCTTGTGGTTGGAGTAGTATTAGCCCCTCTCCCCTAACCCGACCAGTGACACTACTGTGATGTCTGGAGCAGTTTGAAATTGCTTGATTTAAAGATTAGGTAAAATATCACTGTTCCACCTGTGCCATCAACACTTTACTTAGAAGCAATGAAAATGTGAGCAATATTCAGTATGAGTAAATGTATGACTTTTCCTTCATAAATCACTGGATGTATGGATTTGATTTTACTAGCTAAAACCAGTTTTAACGTTTCCCAGGTTTATTGATATTTTATGTTAGTTCCATCTAATAAAATAATTCATTGATTGTTAATTTTAAGTGAAGTATGTGTCTATCTATGTATGGGTGTATAATCATACGTGTGCCTATGAATTAATTCATTAATAAAATATCGTTAATTTTCCATAAATTTTAACTTGATTAATAAATTTATTTTGCAGAACTGGTCTGGAGAGTCTGATTCAGGATCTGAATCACTTTTATCTAATGGTACATGGGAAAGTTTTCCTATTAATGATACTGGGGAACCACTTTTTCGAGTGAGTAAAATATTTTTATTAAATAATCCATATTTCAACCATAACCAACTATACATTTTTTTTTCAGAAAGGAAAGATTAGAGAAATATGTAGTTTAAGCAACTTTATATGTGTATATTAGTAATCCCATAATTTTAAAGTTTTATATTTTAATATTAGGTAATATTAAAATCCTTGCCTAAGAGCAGGAATGAAATCAACAGTAACAAGTTTGGGAGACTCAAAAGGAATTATTTTCCCAAACCATACCTCAGCATGTTCTTCATGCAGAAAGTTTATTAAAAAACACTTAACTTTTCGTGTAATACTTAAAATTGTGACTAGGATTACTAATTTATTTGTATTAGTTTATGAGATAAATAATTTAGTAAGCTAATATCATGCCACTTGCTTAACTGTGTACATTAATGTAAGTATCAAATATTGTCACTATAATTTACCTGATTAAGCTATTAATAGGAGGAAATTTAGCTAATATGAATAAAAATGTATCTGATTTTACAAATTACACACAAGAAAAAATCCTAAATTAGTTTAAATTTAACATAGTAAAGGAAAATATTTGTCAATGTTTGACTTGAAAGTCTAGAGATGACATAAAAACTTAATTACATTTAAATAACTGAAAGGCAAGTATTAACTATTGTCCAAGATGAGAAATAAATATAATGGACGTCTCTCTCGTCTTCATGATAGCCCTGAAGATGGCTTACAATGTAAGCCGAAACGTCGGCAGATAATTTTTTTAATATACATGGACTTCATCTATTTATTTTTATTTTGTTCTGAAGGCTCCCGTAATCCATTTTCACATAATTTACTAATTTTCAAATCAATGCACCATTTTTTTTAATTACATATAAAGACAAAGATTCTTTTTTTTTTGTTTAATATTTCACTATAAACTCAAAGAAATAGCGTATTTTCTTTTGGGATCCATTTATGTCTCATGAAAAATACACACATTGCCGGAAAAAAACCACACATATTCTCTGGAGTACGTATCTACTGAGTGACTTTGCCGCTATAAATCAGAGCTTCCCTTATGTTTATTAATTTTTTAAACTTATTTTTAAATCCATATGGAAAATCGGGTTATTCTTTTGGGCCAGTAGAATAATTTGTCTTTGGCTCTATATACACTTAATATTTGATGAAGTGGGTTGGCCTTGGATTAAGCTTGGATTACCCCTTAGCTATCAGTGGTCAAAGGCATATGGGGAGGGGTGAACCTATATCGAGTTCCGTTTCTTGGTGCTAGGCAAAAGAGGAACCCATATCTCCCTCGTATATTATAATAAAGCGTGCAGTGGTTTGGGGAGTCATTGTTTTACCCAGCCAACAACCCTCGTTCAACCATATTTATCGGCCTGTATTCCGCTTAACCGGGCACTAAAACATCCCTCCGAACCAAACTTAGCTCCATGCGTATTTTGAAAAATTTGAAATTCGTTTTAAAGTCTAATAACCTTAAAAATTTCGGAATGTACCAAATCAAACGTGTAATAATTGCATAAATATCGGACTAATATAAAACGATTTAATATAATTTATGATATATATAGCAAACAAGAACAGGTGGAATAAAGAGTGCAGGGATCACACAAAAATAAACTTTTCTCATTTGAATCGTAAAGGAAGCTAGAAAAAACTCTCTACCTCAGTCGGGGATCGAACCCGGGTCCCCCACTATCCGGGTGGGTGCCTTAACCAACTACGCCACCGAGGGAGCTGAGAATAATTTCTACTTCCCCACACTTCTCTTTCACTCCGAGTCTGACCGCCCTCGGTGGCGTAGTTGGTTAACGCATCCGCTCGGATATTGGGGGACCCGGGTTCGATCCCCAACTGAGGTAGAGAGTTTTTTCTAGCTTCCTGTACGATTCAAATTGGAAATGACTCACTTAACGGGTCGCGTAAAGATACCGTCGCGTCAGTCAGTGCGGAGAGTCACCACCCGGATATTACCATCACGGTCAGGTTATAACGTTTTAATGCAAGCCATAGGTCTATGAGTGGAGGAGAATTTATGTGATAATAAGAACAAATCAACTCAGACAGATAGGACTTTTTAGGCAGGGGGGTGGGATGCTGAGCTGAAAATGGGAGTTGAGAGTTCTAAAGCCTGCGCCAATGGGGAGTCACAATTTGTGGGTCAGCAGGAACACTACAATCGGCCTTCAGGTGGGAGCCAAAGCAGTTGTAGCTCCTTCTATGGGTGCGAAGAAAGTGAACTTTTTCTTCCCTTGATAAGGGAAAAAAGGACACAAAGATAAGGTGTGACTCTTAGAACAAAATAAACATTTGGAAAAGATTTGTCTAGATGCCCTTTTATCATTGCTGGCTACAATGTTACCATTGCTAACTGCAATGAGCGACAGCTTAAAAACACTTTGAGTTTGAAGTTTATTGCGAGATGTTGAGTTACTCTGAGGGCTGTGAGTTGATAAAATTTCCATAATTTTTATTTAATGTTCTACGAACTCCAACGATTCATCATAAAGGAGATCCGCGGTGTTAGCTTGCTTTTCTTCGTAAGCTCTCGCAGTTTCTGGATCTAAATTCCTAATGATGTCAATTATAAAAAGTGGTTAAATTGCCAGCCTTCAGAGCATTAATGGCTTGAATTGAAAATTGATGTATTTGAATGAGTGGTTTTAAAGCACTCAACGAGTTGATGGTGGCGTATTTAGTCTATAATTTTATTCAAATATGTGGTGGCTACTCGGCGAGTGATATTTATATTCGGTATACTATTTATTCTATTCTATTGCATTGCTAGTATAAAATTAACGTGGGATTAAATACCACAACTAACATCAGTATTTAAAAAAAGGAATATAGGGGAAAAAAAAGAGTCTAACAAATACCCGACAATGTTAGCTCCTTCTAGTATAAGACGATATATTCGTCTTACTTAAGGGTTTAGTCTCGGAGTAAAATGCGGGGAGCAGAAGAAATTATCTAGTTAGCCTTGGTGGTGTAAAGGATAGCATAACTGCCCGAAAAGCAGGAGATCCGGGTTCGTGTCCCGGCTGAGGTAGTACAATTGTTTTATTCTATTCAGTATTTAAAATCAATATTTAAAAATCTGTGTTGATTATGAAACTCAATGATGAACGCTTTAAACGAAATATTAAGCCCACTGCATTGAAAGCACTTCTTTTCGTCCACTTGACATTCCAGGTAATACCCTAGTTATATTAGTCCGATTTTGCACAATAATAAACTTAAAGTCATGGAACTGTGAACTTTAGTCATGGAAATGTGAACTGAGGGACAGGACGTCCTCTCTCGTCTTCATGATAGACAGCCCTGAAGATGGCTTACATTGTAAGCCGAAACGTTGGCAGATAATCTTTTAAAAAAATACACTTTTTTTTTTAATTTGTATTTTTTTTTTTTTTTTTTTTTTTTTGGATCTACCTTGACCGAACCCCAACTAAAATCATCTAATAATAACAAACTTAGCTTTTCATTTTACATTTAAAAGCAATGTACGAAATTTCATTCAGAAAAACAACTAATTGCAACTTCTGGGCCGTAAAATCATGATTAACGGTGTAGATAAACCCCCAATATTAATTGTTCACTTTCTCCGTGAAACTCTTATATCATCAAATGGAGAGTTTTTTGACCGTAGATTTAGGACGAGAGAGACGTCCTGTCCCTAAGTTCACATTTTCATGACTGAGAAACTTAAGGACAGGACGTCTCTCTCGTCTTCATGATAGCCCTGAAGATGGCTTACAATGTAAGCCGAAACGTCGGCAGATAATTTTTTTAATATACACTTTTTTTTATTTGTATTTTTTTTTGGATCTACCTTGACCGAACCCCAACAAAAAAAACATCCAACTTAAATTATATCTTTTATTAGGAAATAAACTTGTGTTGAGTTACATTACTCTTAACTATATATTACGCTCTCTACTTCGAAAAAACGTTTTTTTTTTTTTCTCACTTGACATTGCAGGTAACCCTACACTCTTATTGGTCCTATTTTACTCAATAATGAACTTTGCCTTTCGTTTTCCATTTAAAAGCTATATCCATTCTTTCAAAAAGAGAGACTGAAAACTGTGGTTTATATAGCGGGGTCAGCACACAGCTTTTCGTTACTCAACCTTTTTTGTAATTAGTAGAGAGGATTGAAGAAAATGTAAAAAAAAAAAAAAAAAAAAAAAAAAAAAAAAAAAAAAAAAAATCTGTCATGAGAACCAAAACCTTTGGAATTTGCTAAAAGAACTTTTCTATGGAAGTATTTTTCATTATAAAACTATTGTCAACATCAGAAAGCCAGTACTTGCCAAAAACTATCTGCTAATTTAGAGTGTCCCAGGTAACAAAACTTACACCTGTTTACTGTCCCTATTTAGTTATATTCTCAGTAACATATTTTTTGTCACTAGTTATTTTATATTTATAATAGTAAACATTTTCTTATCTTACTGAGGTGTCATCTTATATTCTGTTTGAAGGAATTATATTTTTTCTTTTTCTGTAGTTTTAAAATTTTTTAATATTTTTTTAGGAGTTATACGGACACTGAGTGTGTTGGATACGGAAGCTAAAGGACATTATTGGCTCACAGTGATAGCTCAAGACCATGGTGTCGTCCCACTACACACTACATTGCAGGTAGTGTATATATGCTATTACAAATACATTCATTTTCCTGTAAACAATATTTCAGATTATTCTTGCTATGTATCATCTCTCTCTTGTTTATTATGTATGTATTTATTATTAAGATTTAATGATTATTGAAATGTAAAATAAGTGAATATTAATACAAAAAATAATAAAACAACACCAATATTATCATCCATAGGTTTTAGTGGTCTCCCAAATCTGAAAGCATTAGATCAATGTCGTCTATCATTCTCTCCTTTTTGTTAGAGTAGGATTTAGAATGCTAATAAGAACTCCTTATTAGTTAACTTAGCCTGTTTTAACAAAATGCTATAACATATTTTTAGGATAAAATTAGTATTAAGTTTCCCATTTGTTTTGATTTTCTATGCCATCACAGATACCAATTGGGACAGACCTAACATACATCATTTACTTTGTCAACATTATGCTTTTCAACGGTACTTAATTTTCCTGCATTCCACATATAGTGAAAGGAGAATATTTTGCCGTAATTTACTTTAATTACCTTAGTTTTGAATGCCAAAATTCAGCCAATGTTGTTACTGCCATACTTCATTTCCAATTTTTCCAAAGCTTTTTTTTTTTTTTTTTTTTTTCCTCCCTTAGGGATTTTCCTTATTGCTTAAATGAGCTGCAACCAATGAGTTTATGATGAGATGCATTTTGCATCCTGTACTTCCTCTATTATACCCCAACTTCTCTTATGTTATTCAGGTGAACATATGTTTCTGTTTTTTCAGTAATGTTGCCTATTAGTATTTTCAAGCTCCATTTAAATAAGTAATTATCTCAATCAGCAGGTATTAGATTCTGTGAATTTACCTTTAGTATCATATAAGTTATGCATGTCCCAAAATCTAATGGATTTCTATTTTCATAGAACTTAACTAAGTGGGTGTGAGTGCTATTGAAATTTTGTACCAGTCATTTTGAATGTGATCAGTACCAGACTCTTTCCAATTTCTTTATGTACAATAACTTTTGACTAATCTTCTGTATCTCTAAATGGAAGTCAGCCATTTGTAGCTTTTCTGTCATATTATCATTCACAAAGCTTAACCAATGAAATTGTTCATCATATTGCTGTGCTTTAAGACATTATATAATCCCATAAGTTATTCCAGGAGTTGTGCATTGTTTTCTCTTCTGGAAAATAGATAAATAGATAAAAATTCTATTTAATTGGCACCACTTTTATTTTTCTACCTGTAACACCCACCATACTTTTTTTACTCTATGAACATCCAAAGGTAATTTAGAGCTTCTAATCAGGTTTATTACTTTATACTTCTTTATGTAGTACCAGTCGTATCTGCAGGGGAATTTTTCAGTACCTTATGTGTTCAGATCACAATATCTCTTAGTCTACTCTGTTCTAGGTTCAGAACCCTGTTGTTAAGTAAGTCTGCTTCTTGTGTTTCTTCACTAACAAGCTTCTAGTTCAAATTCTAGAATTCTGTCTTCCACAGAACTGATATCTTTAAAAGGAAAAAGTTCAAATCATTCAATTTATTTGGCTATACATGACTTATTGTTCTTTATTTCAGCCTTATAGAAAAATAAATACTGGTTTAACTAATTACTTGAATTTGGTCTGCTTTTTGCTGTGAAGAGACTTGTTAGATGAAGATATTTTTCATTCTAATGTTGAAGGAGATGACCTCCATATCCATAAATATCTGTCTGAAATTTATTGGCAGGGATGAACACACGAAGGATGGCTGTATTCATATTTCAGTTCCACCTCATATGACCATATTTTCCTTCAAAATTGGTGTTCATCACTATGAATGATAGAGCTCTCTTCTAAATCTGAGAGAGTGAGAGCCAAAACTGTGGCTATGCATCTCTCTTTGATCTCCTTGACAATGGGTAATGCATTTAATACCAACTATCAAGGTCTTCTTAAGAGACCTGACTCTAAAGTGAGTACTGAAAATAACAGTCTCAGTATCACATAACAACTAACTTCTGTATTGCTATTGTTTTATTTATTTATTTATTTTAATGCGTTGACTACTATGCTCATCAAAATTGACTGGTACTAGCACTGCTATTATTTTTTTAAATAACAATAATTATTATTATCGGGAGGTTTTTTTTTTAAATTCTTTCTTGTTTCTTTTAAAACCTCTCACTATAATTATTAATTTAGTAATTAAAAATATGCTTTGTGTTTTCTAATATTTAAAGAATATTTTATCTCACAGGTTATTGCTGTTGACCCAGATGAGCATGAAAATGGAAATATATTCTACGAAATCATGACAGGAAGGGGAAAAGGAAAATTTGGAATAAATCCTAGTACTGGAATGATATATTCGCAAAGTTCTTTTCGTGCTGGCCAAGAATATGATTTCTTTGTAATAAATATTTTCATTACTTTTATTTCTTTATCAATATTTTTTTAAATATGGATATATTTATGTTTATTTTTTTTTAAATAATTA
>KZ808211.1:221733-234534 GCA_000696205.2 Oncopeltus fasciatus
ATATATATTTAATTTATAAAAATTAATAAAGGTTGAGACCCATAGTTTTCACTGGGTCAGTGCTACATTTCACTCATTTGTGATATATATCCAAACTTTGTTGTGACCCAAACACCAAACTTATTTTATCACAGTGGCTATTTACTTTTCCAGGAGAAATTGGTTTCCTGACAACAAAACTTATTTTAAGGTCCCAAAGAAGTATTTTTTTTTTTTTTTAAAGATTTTATGTGAATTTATTCTACTCAATACAAGAAGAAAAAAAAACTCCTACAAGCTGAGTGGCTTTTTTCACTTCAGAGCTTGGCAAAGGGCTTTGTAACAGAGTTGGTGGTAAAGTAAAGACTCACAGCAAGAACCAGTTTGAAATGACCCTTTGGTTCTCTCCATAATACAATTTGACCTATATATGAATCTCCAATATATCTGTCATGTGTTTTAGTTAATCTACCCAAGAAGTCCATTCCTGTCCTAAATGTTTTTAAAATTCAGATTTCATGCCTTGACATCTAAAGAAACCTAGAAATATTTTGGGTTTAATCCTGTTTCTGGAACCATTCCCATGTTTTAAACCTAATTACTGGAGGAGTTACTGTTGTTTAAAGAATTCAGAATTGTCAGATTTTAGGACAAAAACTTATTTTTGCCAAAAGACAGATTGCCTGAAAAAAATTCAGAATTGTCTTATTTTTGGTATCTGAATATAGCCTTGTTTTCAAAACTGGAAGTATAATTAATAAAAACTGACATTTTCTTAATCTATATGGATACTAACTATGTGCCATAAATAGAAAAAAAATATATGCATAAAAAACGAATATTTTATTTGGTACTAAATTTAACTGAGAACTCAATTTATAAAAATATAATTGCATATCTGTAGTATTTAGAAATTTCTTCTGAGAAAATTAATCATTAAGTCTTTTTATACTCCAATTATTGCTTAATTATTATATTTTTCCATTTATATTTGTAATATTTTATGCAAAAAATACTAATGGTTATATCGTGTTTGTATGTGAGAGAAAAAGAGAGAGAGGAAGAAGGATGGACTTCAATTTCTGTAACATTTACAAGAAGCAATTCTTAGTTTTTTTGTCTGCTCCATATAATTTTAAATGTCTTATTTATTTTTCTTTTATACTCTCTCCAGCAGGCTTGTGAACCTAAACTGTATATTAATTAAACCATATGGTACACTCGAGTCTTTTTTGGTTTTATCCTCCACCTTCTAGTTTTTAAAACATATTGAACTGAGTGCTACAGTGTAGCCAATGGTTTAGCCACCTATCTGGCGATTTTGTCTCATTTTATTTCTTGGTATTTTTTTCTTATATATGTGTGTTTTATATATTTATTTAAATTATTTTTAACAAGACATTTTGGTTTTCACTGAGAAAATATTAGCTATAACATTACTTGTTGCTGCTCNGTTAATGGACAAAATAGCATAAATAGACACATGATAAAAAAAAATTTCAGAAAAATAAAATAAATAGCCTGTAACTTATACAAGCGGCACCTTGAAATGTTCATATTACTTATTTTATTAATTAGCAGTAGAGCCCTTAAAAATAATTTAAACATCTATAAACAGTAATTACATTTAGAAATATTGGATTAGAAGTATTGGATGGAAGACTGAGGGTCTAAATGAACTTATAGTAATTTAAAACAATTAAATGCTAGGGATTAGAATAAAAACTCTAGCCACCGGGAGACCCAGATAACTTATTAAATTCTCAGCACTTGCGTCGAGAGTCTAACCCCCGGGAAAGACGAATACATCGTCTTATGCTCGGAGGAGCTGACAAAGTCTAGCTATTTAGATGACTCTCGTTGTTTACTGTAATTTTATAAATTTGTTTTTTTATTGTGGTAAATTATTCCTCATAAATTTTAAATGCTAGGAAATAGAATGAAAAATCTAACTGTCCCAGCCAAGGCTCAAACCTGGATCTCCTGCAATCCGGACAAGCTCGTTAATTACTCCACAGGCAGAGGTAGATAACTTACTAAATTCCCCAGTACAAGTGTTGAGAGTCTAACCTCGAGAAAGAGGCCCTTGCCCGGATAGCAGGAGATCCAGGTTCGAGCCCTGGCTGGGACAGTTAAATTTTTTATTCTAATCCCTAGCATTTAAAATTTATGTGGGATTATAACATATTACAATAAAAAAAATTTATAAAATTAAAAATTAAAGTAAATAATGAGAGTCGCTTAAATAGCTAGACAATGTCAGCTCCTTCTAGCATAAAACGATGTATTCATCTTTCTCTCGAAACTAGTGCTGGGAAATAAATAAGTTATATAAGTGGAAATCGCGATTTCCCAGATATAAGCAAGAGATCCAGGTTCGAGCTCTGGCTGGGACAGTTAAATTTTTATTCTATTTCCATTTTATAGCATTTAATCATTTAAAATTTATGTGGGGTAATATACCACAATAAAAAAATTTATAAAATTCATCAATATTGCTTATTATATAACTTTCATATAATTTCCTACTCTCATGTCATTTATACAAGTATTTAGAAAAATGCTACTTTTTTAGGGCACATTATTTATTATTTTTCTTTTAAAAGTAGAGGTAATTAATTGAAACATGGGTACATCATACAATTACTACACAAATTGCATTTTAATATTAATTTGAATTTGAATTTATTTAACTGAATATTTTTAAATCAGAATGTATGTAAATATTTGCTCACAATCTTAATACGTGTTTTTTTTTCTTGTTTTGTTTTTACTTATGTCAAAATTATGCATGGCGTTTGTGAGGACCTATTCAAAATTATGTCTGCCCTTGTGTGTATGTCCTAACTGGTTTGACAATTGTTTTTATTTTATTATGCATAATTTGAAGCAAAGGATCCTTGGATGTAGTCTTGGCGAATGATCTATCTGCTTAGTAATTTTCTGGAGTTCCTAAGTGGTCTGTTATTTGTACCAAGAAACCCAATTGGGCATAGAATTCAAAAATAAAAAGCAAAAACTAGTAAAAGTAGTAAACTGGAGTGATTGTTTATGTATAGAGAAATATTTTTATTCTAATGGCAGTTGTCTATTATTTCTTTGTCTGTTGAATGAATTAAATCAATACAAGTTATAACTCCCATTGATGAATTTAGGAGTCTATGTTGTTCTACTTGGCCATTTGATCAAGTTTAGTGGCCTTTTCTATCATGTTGTATTGAATCTTTTTTTCAGATTTAATTAAAAGTGATCCTGAAGGCATTTTACTAATTTTTTAAACATTGCCAATAGAATTTCTAATGAGCCTTTCTCATGTAAAATTTACTTGACACAATTTTCGTTTTCAAGCTTCTTGAGATCAATATATTTAGCCCATGGCAGTTAGATTTCTGTTTGAGGGGTTTAGAGGTTCTGTGAATTTCTTTACTTTTTTCTTGAAAGGTGAAGAAGGAATAGATTCCTTGATTGCGTGTGTTATCTTCTGAAAAATGTGGTCTCTTTGATATTGTTTTCTCTCATTGTTTAATTCTAAAGGATTTCCTCTAATAGTTTATGTTTGTCTTGAAGGTGTTACAGACTCAGCCATATGATTTGTGCTGTTAGCAGTTTTAGGTAAAGAAGTTTCGAAGTCCATTTCCCTGCTGATGTCATTCAGGAGTACCTTCCTTTCCTCTTGAGTTCCAAGTAGACAATCCAGTGTTTCCTTAGATTGTGAAGTGGGAAAACTTGTTCAGGATCTCACTGGACCAATCAGTGCCTCCGGGTCTGATAGTGAGGCTGCCACCTTGAGGCCTGCAGATCGACCTCCCTCTCGGGGTAAGGACTCACTTAGCAGGGAAGGAGGCCTGCCTCATCATGTGCCCGGGCCGGCTGTTGTTCACCTACTGTCCTCCACTGTGCTCAACACGCTGAATTCGATAGCCCAGGGGGTGATGTGTGGAGACCAGCAGTAGGCATTGACAGGGATAGGGAAGCAAGGGGACTTCAAGCAGTGGAGAAGAGCACTAGAGCTTGGAGGAGCCCTGTTAGAAAGTGGGCACCCATTTCTGCTAACTAACTTCTGCTCCCTGTCTTTTAACCCCCCCCCCCCCTCCCCGCCCCTTTTATGCTTATTGCTTTCAAATATACTTCATTTTCAAAGCTATAGAAAAATTAAAATCCCCAGGTTAGAAAATGCTTGCTTTATTAAAGTCTTTTATGAAAAAGTTAAGAAATTATCTATTATATCCAGTAAATAACATGACAATTCTAAAGCACTCCTTTGACTTATCTAACTAATTTTAAAGTCTGGTGTTGACTATCATTAGTTGAAACTTAATAAAATAAAATAATTTTCAAATTAATAAGCACTTAGTGCTTTTTTATTACTAAAATCTTCTCCATGCAACATATTATTGCTACTTCAAACATTAAATTTGAAATTTTTCAGAACTTTTTTCCTTTTTTTAAATTTTGTTTTTATTTTTATTAATTTTTTTTTGTTGTTGTTTTGTTTAAGGAAACTCACCTTGCTCTACAGAAGTCCCTGTTAATGTCAAAGTGATGGATAGATCTATGCCCATTTTTGATAGGCAGTTTTACACAGTTACAACATCAGAAAACGTTGAACTTCATACACCATTAGCTGTTAACATCCAGGCTGAATCTCCTCTTGGGAGAAAATTAATTTACTCTATTATCAATGGAGACTTATATGAAGAGTTCACTGTTGACTTTAATACAGGTATTAAACCATTTACCATTATTGTTAATATAATTAATTAAATTACAATTACATAGTAAATTATGTATCTAAATTATTTTATTGATAGTATATTTGACTCTGAAATATATTTCATGCTAAAAATTTTAACAAACAGCTAAGTGAATGAAATAAAATAACATAAGCAAAAAACAAATGTTAACAGGAGCAACTTTGTCCTGACAGGACCTGTCCTGTCAAATTGTTTATCATTTGATCCTATTACTTGGACTACAGCATTACTTTTGTTATTAGTAGTTCCTAGATTCTTTCTTTTAATTTTCCTAGATTATATTCCTAGTGTTCGAAAGAAAGGCACTACAAATTGCATACAAAGCTTTATTATGCCATTGAAATCTCCACAAATCAAGCAAAATTTTGTAAAATGTTTTCATAGTTAAAACATAGTAAAATATGTTTTAATTATCAAAGGACTGTTTTTTTAAGTAANCTAATCCAATGTTTTGTTGAAATTACCGGTCAATGAACTGTCAAATTTTGAAAGAGGTTATTAATTTTTTTTTTTTAAACTCTTCTCAATTCCAAAAGCTTAAAAATCTAAATAATGTGGATCAAGGATAATTATTCTGTAGAAGAGTTATTTATTGGTTGATGATACCTTCTCTAAATGGATTTATTTATCCCTTGTACTTGCTATATTTGCAAAAAAGCTTTCTGTTATTCTCATTAATTCTCATAAGAAGTTATTAACTAAATTTATTTAAGTTTACTGACTCATATTCTCAAGAAAAATATTTTTTCAATATATTTTGATAAACTCTGAAAGACTAATACTAATTTTGAGTAGAAAAGGTTTTGTAGTATTAGTAGTTATACTTACCATGTTTTAACTTGATAATACATTTTGGAAGATGCAAGATGGATGATGCTTTAGTTAATTAGACCCCTATCTACTGCATACCCATTATCCTACTCATGGTTTAACTGTACTCTGCACAAGATCATTGGCCATAATCTAAGATTGCATGTTGAACTCTGAATGACTGTTATATGCTGCTGAGAAATCTCTGCTTAACGCAACTTGGTGGAATATTAAATTTATTTGATATACTATGCCAATATTTACAAAAAAAAAAAAAAATTAGATAGAAAAAAAAATTAATGATCACTAATTACTAATGATATTTGTTTTGTCAAAAACATATAAATATAAAATTCCTGAATATATTAGTTAAAGGCACAATATCACAAGTAAAAATAGTGTTGCAAATATTATCTTATAAACAAACGTTGTATTTTGTTTTGTAGGTGGACTGTATGTAGTTGATAATTTAGACTTTGAAACCCAAAGAGAATATGCTCTTACAGTGCGTGCAACCGACAGTGTTTCTGGGGTATTTGCTGAGGTCCTTGTTAGCATATTGGTTACTGATGTCAATGATTGCCCTCCTGAATTTCCTGTTGATGCTTACAATATATCTGTTTCTGAAGCTTCGCCATTTGGTTCAGTAATTTTGAAAGTACAGGCTCGTGACAACGATACAGGTAATTTCTGCTTTACCCAGTTCCAAAATATTTTTTGTTATATTTGTTCCTTTATATGAAATAAAATCTCTGATTATCACTTTTTAAGATTCAATGTAAAGGAATCTGATAGCTCCCAAGGATTATCGGTGATCTTACGAAGATGTTTTACTACACATTTCTAAAATAATTTGTTATGTGCATCACAATGATATCAATTAGTTACTAGAATTGGACACTTTTAAAGACACTTAAATCAATATATCTTAAAATAAATGTCCTTCTAATAAGTAAAGCCTCTTGAAATGTAAACAACATTGACATTCTATTTTTTCAAGACCTCATATGTTATAAATCTATTTAATTTTTGTTTTAGTTAATATTGTTACAACACTCTCATCAATAATGAGCATGACAAACCTCATAATAAATAGTTCAGAAGACAAGGGTTTCAAAATTTTAAAACAACAGAAAAACTTAAATGAATATATAACAGTTTACTTATTAATTGTTTATCTTAAAAAAATTATAAAATTTATAGTCAATGAAAAAACATCACTTTAGCTTAACAAGGAACCATACATATCTTCCAGATAAATTGAATGTATTTTCTATTTTTAATCTTAATTATGACAATTTGTCACAGTTTATGTTATATCAACATTTTAGAGTTTTAGATAGCTATATCTTAATTTATTTTTTTTTTCTTTTTAAAATTTTAACCTATTTTATTAACTTTAAGGAATAAATGGAAAAGTAAAATATTCACTTGAGAAATTTGGTAAAAATGATCCAGACCATTTTCATATTGATTCCGAAGATGGGACAATTTACTTAAAACAGTCTCTTGATCATGAAGTTCAAGTATTGCACCATCTTATTATTGTTGCCACTGATGGAGGGACACCAAGTCTTTCAAGTTCTGTACATGTTTGGATTAAAGGTAAGTTTTTAGTTTTATTTCTAAAAATTCTTATTCTAAAAATGTCTTTTCAGAAATTAAATTACATTAAAGAGAGTCTTTCACATAAGTCTTTTCAAATAGTATTCTCTTTATTGGACTTCATACAGAGAATACTATTCATACAGAGAGTTTTCTCTCTCTATAGCCATAACCATATTTTACCTTGCAAAGTGAGATACTAAAATCATGATGATAATTGTGGTAAAGTAAATAATTGTGAATTTTTTTTTTTTCTGGCTCCCTGTACAATTCAAATTAATAATGAAATGTGGGATTACTTTACCACAATTATCATCATGATTTGAGTGTCAAGTAGTAACCCTTTGTCAAAATGAGAGTCTAATAGCTATCAATTTTAGCTCTTCTGAGTACTAGATGATATATATAATATGATTCTCAGCTCCCTCGGTGGTGTAGTTGGTTAGCTCACCCGCCCGAAAAGTGGGGTGAACTTCCCAATCCAAACCCTTAGTTCAATATTTTTTTACAGCTGAATGAACCATATTCCTGCCCATAAAACCAATCTTCTTGATTTCTCCTCTGATCATGTATTCTATCCTATTCACGTTATTCTAAAAATCAATAATCCACATTTATCTTCTCTAATTAATTAATTAAAATAATCTTTTCATAATTTCAGATCCCAGGTCCCATCTTATTTCCAGACCAATCAAATGACAATATTTCAAAGTTTATCTTGAAATATCTGCCAACTCTAAACAGACATAATCAGGTCCTCAATCATTCCTATCTCTATCCGTTATCTCTCTTCCACTGTTACGATCTCTTCTTCTGTTTCTAAACCATGAAGGTATTCTTGACCCTGGTTCAAGACAATGTTCCATTCTATTAGCTTAACATTATTTTCCCTATGACTCTTTCACCCTCTGCCCTCCATCATAAGAAATCCTATTATCTCATCATGAATTTCTATATTTCTCAGGACTACTTTAGTACACCATATGGTTCCTTAACTTCTTATTCTTCCTCAGTGCCTCTCTGGTAAGATCCCTTAGTCCTATCTTATTCCTCATGTTTACTGTGCATATGCAGGTAAACATTCAAAACTACGACTAGTATAAATTATCATTTATAGTTCAGTCATAGAAAAATGAAGCATAGCTAAACCCTTCTTTGTTAATCAAATCTAATCTTCAAAATCCTTATTTAAAATAGNTATATTTATTTTATTGATTTCATTCTGATAATTTGAATGTATCAGGCAGTATTCCTCACATGTATTTTGCAATCAAACTAACAAGCAGGAAAAAGAAAGATTTTTTTTGTGATTAAGTGGAGTGTGACAATTTTTGCTGTGAAAACAAATTTTACTTCTAGACAGGAAAATTAAAATTTAGGGTTCTGCTTCCTATAGTAATTAAACTATTTTGCTAAGTAATTTCTCTAGTTTTTATAAAGAAAAAAGTCTTTGTTGAGTTTCATTGCACTAAAACAAATATTGCTGCTGTATTGAATAAACTGTTTTTAATCATACTTGACATTTCAGGCAAACCTATATCCTATTGACCGACTTTTGATTAACAATAAACATGTCTTTTTTCTTTTACATTTAAAATTGTCATGCCAAATTTCATAAGAGGAAATAGATAACTGATCTTAGAGCATTGGCAGGCGCTATTTATATAGGTCGAAGAAGAAAAAGAAAGAAATCAGTCCTGCTACAGGCCATAGAGGCCCAGAGTCACATGTAAATTTGTTTATTCTTGAGGTTAAAAACTGCTTAAAAAAATCAGAGTTTCATAGACAAAAAAGTGTTAAAATAAATGGAAAAAAAAAAAAAAACTTACTTGGTGTATGGACCAATGTCAATTTCCCGTACATTTTCTCTTCATGCCCACAAAAGATGATGACCATGTGAAATTATTTCTCTCATGTTGTAGAAAATTCAATTCCTATCCAATTATTATTCACAAACAATATTGAATAAACAAAATCCCAATGGGGTTAAATGTGAGATTATTTTCCTTTTTATCAAAATAGCCATAGTGGCAGATCTTGAATAGCATTATGAATTTGAGCTTTGTGGGGTTGATTATAAAATGTTCTTTATATTTTGAAAATTAAAAAAATTCCTATTCTTCCTATTCTACTCCAGGTCCAGAATGGTAAGATTTACAGTTTAAAAAATATTCTTCTTATGCATCATAATTGATATTTATAATTGACTTTTCTTTCATTGATATTATAAGTATTTCAGTTATCACATTTATTATTTAAACTTATTTATCACTTTGAAAAGTGAACTTTTGAAAATTGTTTAGTTTAGGGAAAACTTCCAGAAAAAGATTATTGAAGACTGAAAAAAGGAATAGTTCGCCCTCCTATTATCTTTAACATATTTTTCTCACTCTTTCAATAGAAGTGAACTCTGAGAAATAAAAATTTTGCTATTTACTATTTAAAATCAATTACTTTCTGGCAATAGATTGAAGAAAAAAAAAAAGTAATGTCTAAAAAACAAAGAACCAAAAAGAAAATTTATCATTACCTACACATTTTATATTTCAAACATACTTATATCAATTACTATTGCTATTATATAAATAAAAAGGTTACTGAATTTTTTTTTATGTCTACAAACAATTTGTGTAAGAATAGACAGAAATAGAGAGCTTGGCACCACTATTGTGATGAGAATAATTAGCTTGCCCCATTTGAAGAATCTTGCAGCCATAGTATACTGCACACCTTTTAGTACAAAATTTAGTTTCTTAAATTTCATGCTGAAGACATTATTTTTGTTGGTATATTTTTAGTTATTATTTTGATTTTTTTTTTATGTATAAATATCACCAATTATTTTATACTAAATTATATTTCAAGCCTGTTGACTCAATGTATTATTTTTAGTAGTATGATGTTATTTTAGGCTACTCCTCATGTTGGAAATACATTTTCTAAAAGCTGTGAAACATAAGTCATGTGTATTTTATCTTATATATGTCACAATATCACAAACAGAATTGAATTATATAATACATATGGTTAAATAAGTAAATTAAATATTTCGTTAAAGATAATTTGGTGAGCAATCTTTCCCAATTTAAAATCTTCTTTGTATAAATGATTAATTATAATTATTAATCATTATTATTGTCACAAGATTACTAATAATATATCTGAAATGAGGATTTTTTCTACATAGATAAAAAATGTATGATGTACAGTTTTGCTAAAATGAAAACAATAACCATTAATCTCAATACTTTTAAGATACAAAAAATAAAATGAAAATATTNTATTTTTAAATGTAAAGAGTGTGTGGCTTAAGTATATGTGCATGTCCTTTATATTTACATTTATGCTATTTTGTATAAATTGACTGTACAGTTTCTTTGATGGTATAAATCAAGTTGACCTCCTGATTAAAGACTAGCTTGATTTTTTATCTTTAATTTCTTTCTATTGTAATGTCGTTTTTTTTGTTGTATTTGAGAATTTATTTTTGCTGATTACACAAAAAGTGCTTACAAAAGTCTTTAAATTAGACATAAACTGACATTATGAACCATCATAATATGGTGATTAAACTGACATAAGCATTCATCATAATATGGCCACAGGGCTATTGTATGTATGTATATATATAATTTTTTTTTTTGCTTATAGTTTTTATCTTTCTTAGTGAATTATCTAGTTTTAGCTATTTAGATTTTCTCATGAAATAATTTTTGCAATTTTTCTATATTTTCTCCGATTCTATGTACATGAAACACACATACCAAGTATATGTATGTATATATAGAAAATAAAGCACTCACAGCTGTGATATATAGTAATCAAGAACAGGTGGGATAGAGAGTGCAGTGTACACACAAAAAGAAAAATACTCCTTGTGATTTTTCTTTTTGTGTGTGCACTTCATTTCTTTATATAAATAAGAAAATGAGGAAGAATGAATATAGTGAATAATAAAGTGAGTGGTTATGTGTGTGAGTTCTTTACTGCTAGAATTTAATAAAAAAAATTTTTTTAGGTATAATAAGATTAACTAACTTGCATAAACTAACTGAATCTAGAACACACACATTGAATGTCTCTGTAAGTGATGGCATCTATACCAGCTTTGCCCGAGTTAGAGTAGAAATGGTATCTGCAAATAAATTTAGTCCTATATTTGACAAACATCAATACGAGGCAAAGGTTTCAGAAAATTTACCTCCTGGAGCTAGAGTTACAAAGGTGCATGCTATTGACAAAGATTCTGGTACTTATGGCATTCCTAATTATATCATTCCTTCTGATTTACTACAAGAAAAATTTAGGATAGATAATTTCACAGGTAAGATTTCTAATAGAAAAGTATTTTAATAAATTCTTATAGAATCCATTATAGAATTGTTATATTTTTCTTAAATGGATTATTTTAGGAGAGATATACACCAAAACATCTTTAGACCGGGAAAAACAGAAGTTTTATGAAATCCCAGTGGCCGCTGCTGATTCAGGAGGGAAATTAGGTTTCTCTTCAGTTCGAGTTTGGGTTACAGATATGAATGATATTGTTCCCAAGTTCATTCATCCTGAATATAAAGCCTGTATACCAAGCAATCTTACAATTAACTCAGGATTTTTGAAGGTATTATACTCATTCATCCATTTTACCTTTCAGTGGTTACAACACAATATCATCGACTAAATACTTTTATATTTTAATCCAGGTCAAAGCAATTGACAAAGATGAGGATTCAGCATCACAGATTGAATATACTATTTTTGACCGAGGATCAAATGGTGTTCGTGAATTGTTTCATATAAATAAAAATACAGGAGGTTTGTCATTATTGAAATCTGCTGTTCCTCATGGTAAATACCAATTTTTTAAAGAATATTATTTTTAATATTGGCCTTTTAATAAGAAATCAATAATTTTATAGTGCTCTTTATTTTAATTTATTAAAAACATTTTTAGAATAGTTTTCAGGGGTTTTCATAAGTTTTTGATCAGCCTCAATTGTATAAAAATTTTATTCACTCCAGAAGCTATTATATAATTGCCTAAATTGGTCATTTCAGATGTAGTACAAGAAAAATCCATTATTATTAGAACATAAATTTTTGTTATTTGTTGGGAATAGAATAGTACATTTTCTATGCCATGTTGAATCAAATTATAATAATTAGTATTATTACGATTGAAGACATATAGTTAGAGTTCAGTCAGTGTTTAAATGAAAATTTAGCCTTTCCATATCCTATTAAATTTTTGATTGTTTTGATTTATTGAAATTTGAAATTCTATTTTATAATTATAAATTCCTATTCAAATATCTACCTTTTTTTTTTCACTCTACTAATTTGTATGCCATTTTTTATGTGATAACTACTACAAGTCATTTGTTTAGTTTTTCTTTATTCTATTTTCATTTGTGTTAAATTTTATTTTTCTGCTTAATAAATTGTAATTTTGTTAATTTCAACCTTAAGGATGGCTTACAAAATAAGCTTAAATGTTGGTGAATAAAATTACACATTTTGAAAAATTGTACCTAATACATTTAAACATTTACTGAATCCCAATTACCTCTTCATTGTGTAATTCTCTGGAACTTCTTCATCCTAATTAGTTTATTATATTTTGATACAAATAATATTTTATTATAAAATATTA
>KZ808212.1:3351-39227 GCA_000696205.2 Oncopeltus fasciatus
TATAATTTTTTATAATTAATGTCATTTAAAAAAAGATTTTCTGCGTATTGTGAGGACTTTTTAATACTTTACAATCAAAAGCTAATAATTGAATAATTGATCCATTTATTATTATTCATTATTCTAACTACTTTACATGTTTTTTTAGAAGTTTTATTCGTCTAATAACATCTTTATTGATCATTAAAAAAAAAAATTATATATGTCCTCAATACAAAACAAATCATAACTTCAAGAAATTTTTACTTTTAAAATATTACAGCCCTGAGATATTTATGTATAAATTGAATTTTAATAAAGAAACAACACATAAACATTTTAATAAAATATTAATGTTTGTACTTATCAATTTTTTCTCTTTTTTATTAAAAAAAAAATCACAATATATAAATATAGTGATTTTAACAGGCATTAAAATATGTAGTTCAAGAAGAATGGAAAAACTTTATTCCAAGCATTAATATGCTTCATTGCGAGTGGGGTCGATGGGCCCCTTCTCTCTGCACAGTGATGACTATTTATTTGTTTTATTGTTGATTTTATTTTTATTTTATTAAATTTTTTTCTTTTATTTTATTTATATATTTTTTATGCATGTATATTTATTTTAAGTCATCAAATTACAAGATATTGAGTAACATGATGTAATAAATAAAGATTTATTAAAAAAAAAAATTACCTTGGGCGAGGATTTCAACCCGCAGGGCCACGGAGGATTGTGAGATNTTTTTTAAAATTTATTTATTGTATCCATCATCATATTACAAGATGTTAAGTAACAGAATGTAATAAATAAAGATTTATTTATTTTAAAAAAATATGCTTTATTTGATAATGCTATATATTTGTTGTACTATAACTTTAATGTAGAACATGTTACTAAAAATGAAAATGTTGATGGAGGAAGATCATTGAGTAAGAAAACTACAAATTCACTTTATAAATTTTATGAATGCATTAAGTATGTATTCAGATATTTTGACACTTATAGTGTTGTGAATATTAAGGCACTTATAAAGCTGTGATTACTCTAAAAGTTGACTACATTTGTGAGGGAAACACTTAATTAAGAGGTTTCTCTGTTTAAAAATGACAGTGGCAAAATGAAAATAATTATGACATTCATAATTTATTCTAAACCATTAAATTGTTCCTGATCGTTTCAGTTTTATGACTGAGTACAGTAAAATTATTCAATTTGAATTTTGTTATATAAGCACTGTACTAAATATAAAGCACAATTATATTTAATTAAAGTGAAATGGACATTACTTCGCAACAATGTTTGTTTATATTGTAAACATAATCACTTAACAAGGTGCAAATAGATCCTGAACATCTGAAGATGATTCCTCTTATAACAAAAAAAAAACTCATTTTAATTTATTTTACTGCTTTAAGTACAAATTTTATTTATTTAGTAAATTGATATGCTTAATATTATTGTTTGAAATTTTAAAAATATATTTAGTAACATCATTAACTTATGTAAGAGTATCTAAGACATATTTAATTTCTTATTTTTTAATATTATTATGAATTAAATAATTAATATTACTATATTAAGTTATTTTGAATTAATCAATTATAAATTTGGTGATAACTTATTAAGTACTTTTTAAATGACAAAGTTATGAATAATTCATTCTCTTATATTTCATTATATCATTTATTAATAATTGGTCAAATATTGTTTCTTTTTTATTATACAAATATATATTGAATTAAAATTTTATTTCTGTATATCTTTTTCATTTTAATGCTTCCAGCAGTCGCATGTCAATGAACCCTGTCAACAAAATTCATATTGATTAATTTTTTTGTTAAAATAAATTTTTTTGCAAATTTAACAATTATATTTCAAGTGTGTGTGTGTGAGTGTGTGTGTATATATATATATATATATTTGCCTTTAAGTATATAATTAACCAGGTTGTTTTCTACACAGTCAACAATTAAGCCAAAATTAAGGAATTAAATGGGAAAAATATTAACAAACCATTTAAAGCAAATATTAAATTAATAAATTAATATACCTGCTCATTTGCATCATTGATATTTTGATTTTCAAATCCAATCAGGCAGCATTCAACGGCTTGGGTTCTCCATTTTGTAACAAGGTCTCTCGAAATTTGGCAAAGTTGACTCATAAAAACCTTTAAAAAAATGTATGATTATATAACTACTTCCACATTGTTTTGAACAATAATTTCTAAGGCATATCACAAATAAAATATCTCGTCAACTGGATAAGCTAAAAGTAATCAATTTTGATACAAATTATGTATTTTCTTCTTTATATGTGCCTTGTTTTTAATTGAGTACATTAGTCCCTTTTTAAATTAATTGAAAGAATGAGATGATCTAGAGTACAAAAGCTATCTCAGAAGAGCTTTTTATGATTAAAGGATTGAATTCCTCAATTGGAAATTAAAAGATCTTTATGATCTCTCTTAGGTGGATGACATTTACAAAATTAAATATTTTTAACAATTAATGAGAGGGAATGGAATAAAAAATCTATCTGTCCCAGCCAGGACTCGAACCTGGATCTCCTGCTTGGCGGGCCGGTATGCAATCCATTGCACTACCGGGACGAGCTTGATAACTTATTAAATTCCCACCACGATAATCTCATTAATTGTTTAAAATCTATATGGGATAATAAACCACAACCAAATAAATATTTATAAAGTTAAATATTTCAAGTTTCTTAGGAGACTAAAGCTATATATGCCAGGAAGCTAATGAACATGGAGTAAAAGTTTGGTCTACTATTCGGAGCAAGAACCTGACAGCACACCTTCAGTGGATCTTGGGAGTGGATTGTTGAAGTAGTGTGAAAATCTAACAGCAACATGGCTTCCATGTGACATGAAAAGTGACATTTTGGACAGAACTACTAAGACTCACAGATCAGGATTACATATGTGGAATATAATCAAGCTTCTCTAGTTTATCTCCAATAATGCTCTCAGCAACAACTAAGAAAGACTTCCCAAATGGAATTAGCCTAATCTTTAGTCTCGAGAGGACAAACACATTAAGACAATATCAAAGTAAGATTTATCAATAAACATGACTGTAACTCAATTCTAAACAGTGTGCAAAATTGAAAAATAAACATATATATTATGTTTGAAAAGATGGTCCACCAACAGAGGAGGGTAAACAAATTAGATATCCATAGTAAAAAGGGTCCGTTTTTGAAGGAGGCTGTAACCCCAAAGTAAATTTACACATAAGTAAATATAGTAAAATATATTGGACAAACTTGAGTGGCCTCAATAATGGAATGTTGTCTCATATATTGGATAATGGTATGACAGCTTCCAATTAAATATTTCTTTAGGTGAAAGGCAACAACATCATGCATAGACATTGACATGACAAGTAATAGTGTGAGCATTTTCTAGTATACAAATAACATTTTGTAATTCTGTTTAATATTCTTCCATTGATATTTATGTGAAGAAATAATTTTTAAAAAAAGGTAAACAACTTACTTCACACCTGTTGCCATAATCGACATAGGAAACTTGAGCACTCTCGGTTCCTAGACTAAGAATCATTGCACGATACCAGACATTATCCTCAAAAAGAGCAGCAACTGGGCTTCCAATATTTATGCCTGACATATCCTTCCAGAAAAAAAACAAAAACAGAAAAATTCATTATAGCAAATTTGATTAAAAATGAAGTATATATTATAAATCAACAATTTATAAAGAAAATATTCTCTGGGGTGGATAAAATGTCACAGCTCAGTTTATTAAATAATGTTAATGGACATTTTACTCCTAAAAACAAAAAAATTAAACATATTTCCATAAGAAAAACAAAAGTTACTTTGTTTCTCAAATTCTAATAAGATCCACAAGAAAAAAAAAAAACTGTCGTCCAGGAGCTGTTTAAACAAAGAAAATTCCTCAGCATTTTAATTGATGAATATTTATTGCTCAATATGTTTTTTACTACATAACTTCCTAAATATTTTTTTATTGTTTTAATTCAGTAAACTTTTAAATCTGTTGTTATCTTAGCAATGAACTTTAAATTATAATCGCAAAGTCGAAAAAAAAAACTTTTACCAACATCACATTATGAACTCAACCTTTATTTTTTAATTAAAAAGGGACAAGCCAAATTCCATTAATAAAAAAAAAACAATTTTGATCTTTAAGAGGAAACTTAATTAATTTATGGTTCAGCTAAATCCCCACTCCCAATTTTTTATTTTACTATTTAATTCACAAAATATTGCTTTAATCAATACATAGATCTGACTTGAGTTTCATCTTAAACTAAATATTACACCCACTAAATAAATAAATACTTATTTTACTTTCTATACTGTTACAGTATACTAATACTGTTAATTTACCACTCCTATTGGTATTATTTTGTTTGTTAACAAATAGCTTAGCTTTTCATTTTGCATTTAAAAGCTGCATCTCAAAATTTTATTTAAAAATAACAACAGAATATTGGGGTATGTAAATACTTTAAATTGAGACACATCATATATGTGGGTGTGTGTGTGTGTGTGTGTGTATTGCATATAATATAATATAAAAGCTACTATATATTCAGCAAGATGTCTTTGTAATTGGACTAGATGGCCAATTGAAATTTTGCAGGAAGACATCCGAAATATACAGGACAGTTCCTGGAATAGGGTCCTTTTCTTTTGTGGTTAGATTCCTAACCTGCTGGCCTACTGCGGGTCCATGATCTCCTTTATAAGGAGCTGCATAAATCATACATCATTACTAAAGATACACTAGTCCATTACAATGCACTTAAGGTTTGCCCAATAGAACTACTCATAAACTCTTTTCAAAGTGCAATATGCCCCTCTATGACCTCCAAAAGACACATCGAGGAACACCTTCAATACCTTGGGCACCTTATATTTGGTACAATGAGTTGAAATTTCTTATGATCTACTTCTTTTGACTTCACAGTCATCTTCAGCAATCCATTATCCACTGAAATTGAGTCCACTTGAGCCCAGTAAGTCTTCATGTTCTTCAATAGCAAAACAACCTCTTGTCAAGATAGTCTTCTTTCCCCTGATATCTTGCTCTGTTTTATGTACTTCAAGTTGAGATCCTTATCCTGTTCTTTTGCTAGATCTGCTCATATCCAATTCTCTGCAACAATTGTTGTCCTTATTGTAGCTTCTTATTCTCTTGGCAGGTGCAATGTTTGCAATCTTACTTCCATGGTTTTTATACAATGAATCAGCATTTCTCGAGTTATCCCAGATCGATTGGGTACTCATACTCTTATAGTCACTCTATCCTTGTAACCTGCCCCTCGAGTGACTTGAATCACAAAAACTAACTCAGCGCTGCATGATAAGTCCTCAGAAGAAAATTTTATTTTGAAATCCTTCCAAGCAGATTTCTAAAAAGACTTAAGAATTATGACTTATAGAAATGTTTTATAACTTTACCACAGAGATAACGCCTTCCTTGTAACACAATAATTATGTTCTGGAGATTAGAGAGCCTCATTTAAATAACCAATGACATTTTCTTCTCTATTCTGGAGTTGGGAAAGGATGCTTCTACTTGCAACATTACTGGCATCAATGTCGAGTATAAATTTACCCTCAGGTTTTGGATAACTTAAAATTGGACTTGTGACAAGTTTGTTTTTCAACTCTTTAAAGTTACTTGGCTGTTACTATTCCAGAGGAAAGTTCACTTCTCCTCAGTGAGCTTGTTAAGAGGCATTGAAATATTGGGGAATCATTTCACATATCTGCTGTATAAGTGCAAGAACTGAGGAAGCTTCTCACTTGATCAGGTATCTCTCAAGAGTGTCTATTGTGTCTTCAATTCTTGGTAGGAGATAACTGATCTTCTTTGTGATGTTGTTCAGGAGGCATAGTCAACAAAATCCCTGGCAGAGCCTTCTTTTCTTTTTATTAACTTCACGGGGGACATACAAGGATTACTTCATGGGCCAATGAAACCATCAGCCTTCATTTCCTTAATAATTTTCTCCATACCCCATCATTTAGCGAGTGGTACCCTCCTGGTTACCAGTCTTATTGGCTTTGCTTCTTCTGTATCAACCCAATGCAGGACAAAATTTATTCTTCCTCTACACCCAGATCCTGTCTGGTTATCAAATCTCACATTAATTTTTTCAGCGGTAGCTCCTTACAAATGGTGTCAACCAATTCCTCTAGTTCTGAAGATAGTTCCTGCAAATGAGTTGTATGGTGTTGTATCTGATGTACCACTAAAGTTTCTGTCATGCAGTCACCTTTAAATTCTGAGTCGTGAGAGTTGTCTCTCTGGTCACCTCTTAAGTCAAGACAACAAACTAATTTACTCTCTAATTCATTTTGAAGTAGAGAATCTACTTTTTCCTGAAAACTATTCTCTACAGTGACTAACCTATCTTTCACAATTGTTAACTTAGTTTCTAAAGCAATAATGTTTTCTGGTATATAGACTATTTTCCAAAATGTCTAACTTTCTATTCTCCACAGGGAAAAATTCTCCAAGGCCTTATTTTCTAGGGCAGTGAATTTTTTTATAAATCTATTTTTTAAAGCAGTAGAGTTTTCAACAAACTTGTTTCCTAATGTAGTAAACTTATGAAGCAACTGAATTTACTGATAATTTATTTTCTAAAGCAATATTCCAGGAAATCTTTTTTTCCCTCTCAGACTAAAATATCTGACTAAGTGATTAGTGCCATCAAGAGGGCATCAGAACATAAAATAAATTGCTTAGAAATCTAAGTAAAACTCAAATCAACACATGATCAATAAATCAGTAATATTTTAAACATTTTCTCTAAAAGAAACATTATGATAAAAATTAAATTAACATACATTCACAATAATTGTAATAGTGTTATACTGCACCTTAAGTCGAGGTTGATGTTTACAATAATTGTTAACAGCATCTTGAATATTATTAAGTAGATCTAATTTGCTATTATACTGAATAAAGAACATTGATGGGCTTTCAATATGGCTAACAGTTACTTTTAAGTCTTTACCCCTGAAATTAATAAAATATATAAAAATTAATAATATTGTGACAAAAACAATACTTTCAAAGAACAAGAACTTTTGACAATACATACAATCACAATTTACAGCCTTTTGAAAACAAGTTCAAGATTAAACGAGATTATTATGTCATAGTAATGGAGAATACTGACAGATAAATATTCAGAATCTAATTAACAGAAAGCTAAGAAAAAATAGGAAACTTAAGGAAACTAAGCAATCTGGAAATTATAAGATAATAAATATAGATCTTAGTCCAGCTTGACAACCGTGGGTCCCTTAAAAATCATGGAGAAAAGAAACAAAACTACTTAATGGCAAGCCTAGATGGATGAATATCATTTTAAGCTTAACTACAATTTTTGAAGGGCCAAACAAATTTCACATGGTAAAACCCCAGGCTTGTTACAATACAAATTTCTATAAAATTAGATTAGGTGAAACAACAGAATAGTCCTTAAACAGACAATACTCATTTTTTTGCTCATATTCATCAGTCAGATTAATATTATAATTAGAGATTGTAGAGGAAGGGGTAATATTAATCAATTATTTGACTTTCATACAAATTTCACACTAATTGTAAAGGCAGATCAATTTAAAAATTATATTTCTACAGCTTATGATTTAAAGAATAGTAATTATGTTTCAATAAATAATTTATTAAGCTTTTTTTGAACTCTTAATTGAAAAAAATTTCAACTATTTCACTTCATAACCATAAGTGGAGGGGGGAGTGGAATTGCCTGAAAAAAATAAAATTCAAAATCAGTGAGAGAAATAATTCGGCCCTATATCCCTGCAGTGGTAGTAATAGGACATAAGAGAGAAATAATAGAAAATTTTCATTTAAGAGGAGAAAGGGGATAGAGGCAATTCAAGAAAAAAATTAAGCATCAAATTAGTAAAGACTGGCATTTTCATGCATTAATTAAAATGCATATAAAAGGCATTTTCATGCATTCAAATGCATATAAAAAAGAAGCTTGCCAGTAAATTCTTTAGAACTCTGAACTATATTTACTTAATATTTATACTTTTAATTTGAATTTCACTAATAATATTCCCAGTTTTCTTAATAATAAGGAATGTCTACTAAATAATAATCATTTAATTTTAATATAAGTTGAATTAAGAAAATAATAACTGCTAAAATATTTAAATCAAATTTAATGTTTCAAATAAAACCCCACTCTATTTTCCTGGTTTATGTAAAATGCAACCTGACAGACAATCACTAAGTTAAAACTTTCCATTTAAAAATGGAGCTAAAAAAAAGTATGTCCCTTTCAAGACAACCTTCACTCATAATGGTATAATTTTGCTGATAAAATAATTATTTAATTAGTTTGTTTTTGAGTAATTACTTTAATGCACACAACAAATTTTGAATAGAAATTACTTCCAACAAAACTTTGAAACTTAGCTGACCAAATTATTAGATGTTTTTGTTGGCGTTCGATCAAAGTAGATTTTAAAAAATACAAATTTAAAAAATATGTATTTTCTGAATTATTTGCCAACAAAAATTATTTTTAAATTATTTGTCTACAATATTGACTGTAGACATCTAATAATATCTACAGTCAATTTTAACTGACCAAATTTTGATTTTCAGGTTAACATCACTTTTTAAATTATTTTATTTATCAACCATATTTTTGACTAATAATTTCAATATATATAATTGACTATACCAATTAACATGATTGTTAGGTTCAAATATGATTAACCCCTACAGGAGCTTAATAAAATTAGTAATCTTGATCCAACACTTGTGTTGGATTGAAACTTAAAAAAGTTTAAATTGAGAGTTTTTGAGATTTAATAATCTCTATTAATATATACATATATCAATATAAATACTAATGTATAGAACTTGTTGGGGTTCAGTCATGGTTGATCCAAAAAAATAAAATTAAAAAAAAGAGTATTTTTTATTATCTGCCAACATTTTGACTTATATGAAAGTCATCTTCAGGACTATCATGAAGGCGAGAGGGAAGTTGTTCTACCTAGATGAAATGGTCATGAATGTCCATTTTTCTTCTTCATGATAGACCTGAAGATGTCTTAAAATAAAAGCCAAATCATCGGCAGATAATAAAAAGTACACTATTTAAAAATTTTAAACATTGACCGAACCCCAACATATTCTCTACTCTAAAAATAGATGATTTTTTATCCAAATTGAGGAGGGTATTGCAAATTTATTCCAACTTCATTTACCATGGTTCTAAGTTTAATTAATCAGTTTGCCATATTATCACCTAAAGGAAGCCTATCTCAAATGAAAACTACAAGAGGTGAATCACTTCTTCAAAAAAGTCTCATTCACTCATCATAAAGCTTTATTTCAAAATAATTCACAAATAGATTTAATCAGTTTGTAAAAAAATATTTTATGTGATAAGAAGAATGATCAATAATGTTACAGATTATAGAAAAATAAAATAAATACATATACAAATAATGTCCCTAATTTATTATCAAATACAAATGCTTACTACTAGTTGACAATATATTACAACTGTGCTTATAAGTATTAACAATTAAGGATAACAATTATTACTTACATACTTGCAGCAAGATGGAGTCCCACTGAGCCCTGTAAGTTTACACATTCATTGATAGGAAAGCTACCTCTTGACAAGTTGGTTTTGATGACACCATCAGCCCCAATCTCTTTGATGATTTTCTCTGTCCTCTGAGTTAGCACTTGGCTTCATGAGGGAAGATCCATGTCCTCCAGTATGAGTACTCTTACTGAGGGTTCTTTTCTGTGTTACAAGCTAACTTCTTCTTTGTCCAGGATTACCACTCTCATGGCAAATCGAGTTTGAGATTGTGTTTCATCAATAAATCCATGCCTAAAATAACATCTTTGTTTATGTCAGCAAAGAGTGACCAGTGAACTAGTTTGTGGCTGCCAATAAGGAAGGTGGCAACTGTGACATGCGCTGGTTGTCTTGTTGCCATCAAGTTGGTAGGAGAAATTTTAGAAATCAGTTTTCATTATCTCAGACATTTGGTTTCATTATTAGTTGTACTCGTGTCCAGAAGAGAAGTTCGACACTGGCCATTCACTACTCCATCCACATAGATACTAACTTCTTGGATGTCCTAATTGTCAATAGTTCCAGTAGCATATGTCTCTCTTAAACATTTGATTTACTTCCAAGAGTCTCTTTTACTATGTCTTAAATACAAGGGACTCATTTGACCTCCACTGTTTTAATTAGCCAGCTTTACTGGCGGGTGGATCTCAGGCTCATGGAGTCCGTCCAGGAATTTATCCACTCCCAGACTTTCACACATTCATACACATCGTCCATAAGGAAGGGGTTCCCATTCGGAACATAATGCTTACCCCAATACGGTAAGTATTCCATACCATTCGGGCAATATCAGCTTCGAATTCCTACAATGACTCCAAAGGCTTCTGTACCCAGAATTATGTGTCAGACAATTGGTACATATGTCAGTGACCAACCTCTTCATCAGTTTTTCAAAATTGTACTACTCCACCATAGAGACTTAAGAACTCTTACACATCAAACACAGGGCAGAAGCCTTTGTCCCCATTGACCATCCGTATACCATGGCTACTGTCTCGAAGAACGTCATGATGTCCTCCCAAGGCATCTGGTGTCGAAGACCGGAATTATGTTGCGTGCATGTCCCCTTCTCTGGAGACTTTACATGTGCCATCAAGTGGCTGGGCTAGTCGGCTCACTAGAGCCTCTACTCTTAATTTAAAACTACTAACTAATTCATTTTGAATGGAATTTACTTTTTCCTGAAAACTATTTTCTTCCGAGACTAACTCAGTTTCTAAAACATTAGTGTTTTCTAATATTTTGTTTTCCCAAAATTCAACTTACTCTTAACAATTTATTCGCTAGTGCAGTAGAATTCTCCAAGACCTTATTTTCTAAAACACTAAACTTATTCTCCAAAGCAGTAGTATTCTTTAAAACAGTAAACAACTTATTTTCAAAAACATAAGTGTTCTATAATCATTTATTTTTCATGACATTAGAATTTTCTAAAACATCAAATTTACTTTGTAAAACATTTTTTTTTTTTTTTAAACCCTAAAACTAAAGGTTTTAAAACAGTCTCTAAAACTGTAAATTTATTTTGGAGGTATCTTATTTGTTGACTGTCGAGTTTTATGAGGAGAGGATGTCAGGAATTCGGTCTTGGGAGCTGAATTCCAGAGTATCCTCTCCACAGTTGATTTATTTTCTAAAATGTAAGATAATTTATTTAGTTAAATAAAGTTCAAAAACAAAAATGTCTGGATCTTTTCCTTCATCTATTAAAGCTTGATGAAGGCGATGTGTTCCAGAAATATCAAGATCGCGTTCCTCTCTCTTTTTAAATCAATAACTTTTAAATAAACTAATTCATTATTTTTAGAAGACATTTTATTAAACAAAACATAGCCCTCAAAAATTACAGTAAGACAAATAAATCCCACTTCTGACACCACATTGTTTTTTTTGTTTTTTTTTTGTTTTTTTTTCAATAAATTTGACATTGAATTTGTATTTCAAATACAAATACTTACAGCTAGTTAACAATTTATTACTACCACTCTTATATCTATTATACAATTATATAACAACTATTACTTACACCTATTTTACAATAATATACATAAGTCCTTATCACAGAAGTACTTAGTAGTATTACAACAATCTATTTATCACTAAACTTTAACAATTAGTTTATCTCTTAGTGGAAACTAAAGACCAACTGCAAGAACTCTCACTTGAGGCGTGGGTAAGCTGCTTACATAAGGCCTCGGGGTAGTTACAGAATATTCTTTATACCTACAGAGATACAGGCCGGCCCCGATTGGTCCAGTGCCTTCTCTCTGTCGGATCTAGACCTTTTTCTGTGCATTTGTAACTATAACTTCAAAAGTAAAAAAAAAAATATTAAATGGTAAAATTACAAGCACTAAACATGAGTAACTAAATTACTTAATAATAAATTACATTCATTAACGGTCTGGTTGATTCAAACAAAGATATATTTTCCCTTAAAATTCATCACAACAAAGTTTTTCATTTTAATTTGAGATTGTGATCTTAAAGTTATACAAAAAAAAAAAAACTTGTAAATTTATCAGATAAGAATAATAAAAAAATATGAAAAAATACTTAGAACAGAAAAAAAAAATCAACCAATAAATTGGTAAAAAATAGTTTATAAAAAAAAATAGATTGCATTATAAAATAGCTTTTGAAACAATACCTCGGAGGTTGCTGGATTGTGTATTCAACAGGAGCATTAAATGCTACCAAGATATCCTTCACATTTCTGCCCTCATAAAACATTTCACAGTACTGAAGAAGTGGCCCTTCACTTTCCTGCTTCACGACTCTTATTAAAACTTGTTTCCCTTGAAGAAGCTCCTGAAATTGAACTTTGGATCCTTCTGCAACATGTGTCTTTTTAATATCAGCCAGGCAAAATCTTAGTGCCATTGAAGGAGCATGATGTGCCCTGAAACAAGACGTTTATAAAACAATTATTGAGAGGTTTTAATTGTATCCTAAATCTATGTCATTCTTAAATAAATGAAATTAGTAAAAAACAGATCATTAAAATGCTAACTGTGATGGTAGTTCATAAATTTCAGAAAATGGCACTTCCTCAGTACTTCCATAATCAGTGTGATATACTTGACATATACTACTTTGTACATCCATTACAATACTCCTTCTAAAACTATTATCTTGATGATAACGTGTCATAACCATTGTACCTGAAATAAAGGAAGATAAAATATTAGAAAACTAAACCCAATTTTTTTTTAAAATATATTTTATACACCCATAGATCAAATTAAAAATTCATTCAAAATTAATTATATGTTATTTTATTACATATTACATATAACATATAATTATATATACATGAGGAAAGGGATATATCAGGAGATTTTGCTGAGGGAAAAAGTAAGGATTTCCTACAAATAAATATCATATTCTAAATAAAATAGACGTCATAATAATTCATTATTAAAACAAGGGTTTCAGTAATCATTAGTAATGTAGGCTTAAAAAGTTTTTTTCGAGAATCCAAAACATATGAAAGCAAGGAAGAGAAGAAATTAAACTTAGGATATTTTTAAATCGATAATGTCTTTAGGTTATATAAATATTTCAAGAAAAAGAAACTAATCAATAAAAATATTACAAAAAAGGCATAAATTGTAGAGTTTGTGATGAAATTATAATTTTTAAGTCCACTGAAAATCTGAATTGCAAAATTATGTGTATATTTTTTACACTAAGCTGAGAATTGATTTGTTTTTGTTTTTTAAATACAAATCAGTTCTATTTCAGAAAATAATGCTGAAAATAATTCTAGCCTCAAAAATTAATTTAAAATATTTAGGTTAAATTTATTGAGTTAATTAAAAACTAAATTACCAGTTTTAAAGTTAGTTCAATTCTCTTTAAAATAGTAGTCAATTACCAAAGTATTCAATAGAGTAAACAATGGCTAATTATATAATTATATATCACTAATATTGCCACAGTAATAAAGAAAATAGTAATATTCTAATTTTAAAGAAAGAAAAGTTTCATTTTTAAAAACTAAATTAAAAAATTTGCTCTTTAAATAAACTTCTTTAAAGTTAATATATAACATCAGCATAATTACTAAACACCAGTAAACTGATATAAATTAATAATTACATATTAAAATAAAAAATTTGTACATTAAAGCAAATTAATATACTGAGAACTATTTACCTGGTAATAATGGACGATTATTCAGAACAGGTTCAGCTTGTTTCAAAAGCCGAGTCAGGCGAGGCAATGCATCTTCAGCAGACGACTGTAAAAGTGAATCATAGTTCAGCATGAATTCTAACAAATAAATAATCTTTACAGACATTTACAGTAGGATAAGTTTTTAAAATCCATTTTTTGTTAATTTATAAATAGCTTATTTATTACTTCAACTTTTTTAACACAAAAAAATCCATTAAAGTCAATATTTTTTTTAAATTGTTAATCCAATAAAATAGAAACATTATTATGAAAAAAGATAATTAGTTTGCAACTTCTAGTTAACATATTTTAGTTATAAAGAGGATTTTTTTTTTAAACATATACACAAGAACTTATTAGTTAGAATATCAGACCGAAAAAAGTATAAGAAATCTGATGTTGAAAAAATGATAGAATTTATTTTCCATGGTATAAGTCATATTGAATAACTACAAACTATTATTGGACTTAATAAGCAATATCTTACTTAAGAATCACTTATTAAACCACTTTAGGTTAAATCTAGCATTCAAATAATTCACAGGGCTTATTTTATTATTATTCTCCCTTTCCCCACTCACTTTTTCTCCAGCGGATACTTTACATTTTCATAAGGTAAAATAGTATTTAGTATAACTAAATTACTGAAGATGAGAGAGAGATATAGGGAGGGAGAGAAAGAGAAAATGAAGCATGAGGGGAGAGAGAGAGAGAGAGAGAGAGAGAGAGAGAGAGAGAGAGAGGGAATAGAGTGAGTTAAAATTATAGAGTTATTAATTTTTGGCAAGGAATAGTGCTCATNGAGAGAGAGAGAGAGAGAGAGAGAGAGAGAGAGAGAGAGAGAGAAAGAGCAGGGACTTAGCAGAAGTTTTATAAAATCTCATTAGAGAAGATATAAAAGAAAATAATTAGCCAGAAGAGATTGGATGGGGTTACATCATATTGTCATCATAAAATTGATAACAGTTTTGGAACGGAAAACTAATAAACCATAATTTGTTTATCCAATGTTACTTTTATCAAAAGTCAAATCTGTCTTCAGTCCCATTGTTCTAAACTAAAAATTATGCCAGCTGTTTAGAAAAAATATTTTTACTCACCTATTCTTACTCGTCTGATTTTGCTCAATAACAAACTCAGCATTTATTTTCAAATTTAAAGGAGACATAAAATTTCATTAGGAAAAACATATATTTGTGACTTATGGATTGTAAAATTAAGATTAGGTAAACCCATACTTTTAATTGTTCAATTTGGCTGTACAACTTCTGTAGTATATATTTTACTAAAAGAAAAAATCTGCAATGAGTTCCATTACACAAAAATAATCAAACTGCACAGTTAAAAAAAGAAAGACAACTGTGGAGTAGGTTGCTCAACTACATGACAGACTAGTGGTAATATTATTTATCTCCTAATTTTAATCAATTCTAATTTCTTTAGAAAATTTTTTAAAAAATCACCAAATTATTAAGAAATTATTTAAGAAAGCTGAAAAAAAAAAATAATGTCCTTAAGGGTTTAAAGTTTTTTTGTGATCATTTGTCTGAAATAAATATGTAATTCATAGATAACAGAAACCATTACTTATTACTTACCTTTAATTGGATGGAGAAGGAAAAAGGTCCATCTTTTATATGGCTGATATAGGCATTGTGGGAAGAACCAACTGGAAGCATATGAGCTGAAGAAAAGTTTTTCAAAGTTATTTGTTCTCTAGACTGAGTTATCCTTTCTGGGATAAAACTATCTGGAATAGTTGACAATCGAGGAGAAAACTGATGAGCCAATATTTGTGACCTCTCATCGGAGATAGTCCCAAGTCTGTTGTTCCACATTCTTTTTACAGCATCTAATAAATCAGCGTCAGATATTGGAGTTCCCAAATCATTTTCCAAAATTAGTTCAGTCAATTTTTTACTAGCATTACGAAAGAAAATGTTTACAACCTTAACCTTAGGGTGTAATTGTCTAACTATGCATTGTTTCTCTTCATACAGAACTAATTTTTTTAATGTATTTAATTCATCATCACTCCAAGGCTTGCTAACCCATACATTTTCAAGATAACAAGTGATAGCTAATGGAGGAATACTTAAGAGGGCTTGGTGAACTTCATAAGTTAGCAGCCTGATATCAGAAAAAGATAATGGAGCATTATTTCCATAGTCAATAAAAAGTACATTGACTAGATTATTAGGCAAATGTTCTAGAATTTGAATTCTATAATATTGTTCATCATCGAATTGGCCAATACCAATTGATAATGGGATAAGATCATCTCTTTTAGGAATAAAGCGAGAACTTTTAAGCTCCTGAAGGTTGTCATGTAAATAACTTTCAACGAAGGTACCTAATTTGTGATCCTTTTGAAGTGATATCTTCAAAAGCCCACCGGCTTTTTCTATGTGAGTTGGAAAACCACTGAATACGTCAGTATCCATAATTTCAAACAATCGAGCTAAATACTAAAATGAAGTGTGACATCAATTGCTTACATTAACAGGGCAATAAGTCTAGAACTCAAGAAACAAGAAAACAGGTATGAACCCACAGATAAGCTGACATGAAGCCCCGGCCAAATAAATCCAAATAAACTTCACTTTACATTAATGACATTCGGTTAGGACAAGGCAATAATCATGCATTTCAATTAAGAAAATTAGAGAATATTTCACTGCAAAAGAAATCGACTTTTTAAGTTAATTATATAAAAAACCAACTTTAGTAACTGATAAAAGACCCACTTTTAAATTGCCATTCCACTAATGGCCGCCAGACATTACTACTGTACGTTTCAAAAACATTCTATCCAGAAATTTTTTTTTTATTAATTTTTTATTTGAATAACTCTTTATGAACAATTATTTTTTGTACAAAATTTGTCATTAAATAATTTTTTAACGGGGTACATTACATTATTTCTGGAGTTTAAACCAAACGAATTGTGGTGAATTCCAAAAAAATGATGAGGTTTTTGGTATTGAGGTTTTAAAAACATGAGAAAGTTTTTCGATATTTTTTCCGATCTTATCTAGTTAAATCCCAAAATCATAGTCACTAAAAATATTTGAATATAATCATACATACATACGTACATAGATAAATAAATATAGAACATGGAACACTCGCGGCTGCAATATACGTATATAGTAAATAAGAACAGGTTGGATTTAAGAGTCAATTTTCGGGGAGTTTTCTCGCCATTCATCAGTGAGAAGGGAAGAAAGACTCACTCTCTCTCACTGCTTTATTTTGTGTGTATATATATATATATTGACTATCATTTTTGGTGTCAACTAAGAAGAATTTGAGAAGATATGGAAAACATTCTTAAAACCTGTCACCAAAAACCTCAAACCTACGGAATTCACTAAAAAATAGTTTGTTTGATTGTGGTGTATGTGTCAATTAATAAATTAAATCCAGCATATGGCTTTAAATTGTAAAATAAAAGGCTAAATTTCTTCTTCAGCAGAACCAGACTAATAGGAGTTGAGGATTACCTGAAAAAGTGCGTATATAATGTTTAGAATAAAAGACATATTTCAGAATTTTTTTTTTAGCTTTTATTTATTTATTGAATTCTGTTAAATAAAAACATTTTGTAAATTGATTACAATGAAAAGTAAAAATGACATTCAATGATAATAAGCTTGGTGGTCGGATGGGTGTCGTGTTCTCTGCCATGTGGTTCTCGCCCGTCTTTTGGAAAGTATAAGAGTCTGTATATGCTTGGGAAAAGGTTTGGGATTAAGAGGTTTTTCGGAGGTAGGTTTAGATGCTTTCCAGCACGACTTTTGAATATCAGAGGTGAAGAATTGTACAGCATCGTCAAGGTCTTTTGGGGATTTTAAGGAAACTCTGAGGTCTATGGTGTCTTCAAGGAGGGATTTAAACCTATCCCAATCAACTTAGCCATTAACCAGTGACGGAGGAGTCGGTTTTGGGGTGGGTTGGAGTGACATGGTGAGGAGTATGAGACTGGTCAGAAGAAAGGTCATTGAATGTGCTGGTAAAGGATTGGAGGGGATGCAGGCTCTTGCAGACGAAGAAGTCAATGAGGTCTGGTACTCGATTGTCATCTGCAGGCCAGTAAGTGGGGGTATTCGGAGAGAGGGTTGTGAGAAGCCTGGAGGAAAGGGAAGTGTTCAGGGTACGACCACGGGAGTTAGTCGTCCTGGAACCCCCTTATAGATGTTTCGCATTGTAGTCGCCGCTAGTGAGGAAATGGGAGCCCAGTGAGTCAAAAAATTGACTAAACTGAGCAGAAATTATAGGTTTGCTTGGGGGACAGTACACTGCCGCAAGAGTGATAGGAAAGGTGAATGTTGAGAGTGACACAGTGGGGGGTTGGAGATAGTCTGAAGGATCAGAAGGAATCAAATGATGGGCGAGGGAGCTGAGGATCAGAATGGCTGTCCCACCATGGGCTTTCCTGTCTGGGTGGTCGGTCCTATAAGTTTTGCACCCTGGTATATTAATGTGTTTTCGTGACGTAAGTCGTGTTTCTGATATAAGTGCGACTTCAACATTTCTATTATTGAGAAGTAATGTCAATTCGTCTTTGTATGTACTCCGTTGGCATTCCATAGGAGAACTGTGAGGAATTTGCTGGTTTGGGAATTCATGGTTGAGGAACTGGAAAGCGGGCAATTAGGGCTGGGATGAGATTAATGAGGGAATTTAACATGGACTCCATCATGGACTGGGTTCTGGCAAAAAAGGTTTCCACATAGTGTACATGTCGGAGGAAGTAGGAGTTGGAGTGGTTTGGGAAGTGGCTATGTGACGCTCATGCGGTGCTGGTTGCCAAATGAATATTAAAGTCATTGCTTCATTTCCCAATATTAAGCCCTTATCAAAAAGTCAATACTCTCCAATTGATACTGAAAATATAAAAGGAGATATACTTTTTCTTTACGAAAAATATTATAAAACTTACACCGATGCATCCAAACCAAAAGTTGGTGTAGAAATTGGAATTTTTGATTAAGATAAAAATGTAGAAACCACTCTGAGGCTTTCTGATAAATTGTCTATTAGCATTGATGAATGTATAGCCATAGAGGAAGCCTTAAAGCTCTATTATATTTTTATAAATAAACCATTAGTTATATTTAGATTCACTCGCTGCTTGCTCTACTTTTAAGGCAAAAACTCAACTCAAAATTCATCAAAAATAAAATAATGAATAAAATTTTTCATGGCTTGGAAACCATGAAAACTAGAAACCATTCAAAGGGTTCCAAGCCTTGTAGGTATTTTTCGAAATTGTAAGACTGATTTGTATTTCTGGAAATTGTAAGGCCTTAACAACATTTACCAAACTTGGCCATATCTCTCCCGCTTCCATTTCTCTGACTGACGCCTTCCGATTTGTGAGGCAGTGCATTCAATCTATAGCAGAACTACGCAGATGGTCTCAGCATAAGGACAAATTCAATTTTGAGATTTAGCGGACAATCAGCCTTACATCCATGTTCAAGCCATCTCCATGTTATGATGTAATTTTACTCTGCCGACACTACACTAAATGAGAATAGCTGATTCTCCCCTGAGCAGCACATGCAACAAGAAGAAAGACATTTTTCATCCTTTCAACTCAGGCATAGATCAGGTTTTCACAAGCGAAACCTTCCTTGATCTGAAAGCATCCAAAAAAATTTGGATTCTAGAAAGAAATCAATCTTGATTCATAATTTATTTTTACTCGTATAATTTACCTATTTATCAGATCATGATGTTTATTTCCATGAACTCTCCATTATATTTGTATTTTTTTTTTTTTCAAATTTGTATTTCTGTACATTGATTATGCATTGCACAGTTTTATATTGTTTGGATATTGAGTTGTAACCTTGTTCCAATTAATGAAATAACAAAAAAAAAAAAAAAAAAAAAAAAAAAAAAAAAAAAAAAGACAGGGCTAGGGAAATTGGTTAGCAACCGAAATCCTTTTTTTGAATCTCCTGAGACAGATCACTGCATGTGTTTCCCTAATAGCCCAAGTAAATAAAATTGTATTCCTGCTCAAATTTATAGTCACCTATCTATAAAGGGATCCATTGGTGCTCCTGTCCCTGCTGGTAAACATGTATTTAGTCTTCGATGAACTTCATTGATATTGCTTCAAAATTCAAGAATGCTCTTTTAGGACCCGCTCTATATTATATTATACACGGAACTGGGTCAAATGGTAAAAAACTATCATCAGTATCTCTTACAGTATTTTCATCGGCCAGATTAAACAAAAGGCTTGCCAGGGCATCCTGAAGTACTCTAATCCTCTAAGTCTCCAGATATGTCCGAGCTAATATGGATTGCTCACTTTGATCCTCGTATTCACAGAAAGAATTGTTTTCCTAGCATATTTATTTTCTCCAATGCAACATACAATTAAGCCCAGTTTAAACTGTTATATGCAGCCCTTAAAAGATAGAATAAGATTATCTTGAACTATTCCTGACACAATTAGAGGAAAACAATTGCAGTGAATATTGAATAGTGAAGTGCTCCTGGAGAAAGGGGAAAATAAGTGCTTGGTCCATCCATTTATACGAAAGGATGCAGCTAAATTTAGAGTACTCACATATCAACGTGATCTCTTATGAGAGTAAAAATTTTAATTCAGCTCTAACAGTCAAGACTGATCCACCTGACAGTCTGATATTTTTATCTTAAAAATTATTATGTTATAATCAACATTTATTTTACAGATTGCATCATATTTCACTCTTGTGGAGTGTACATGTCTTTCAAATAATAAATATAAATTTCAATAACTAGTATGCTGGGAAATACACTTACTTTACCTGTAAATAGTTTTCCCCATTCAGTTCATTACAATTCAGTTAAGCCAAATTTCACTCCAGAAAACTGAAACGATTTTGATTATTAATGATATTTTCAGTAATCTATTCTAACAAAAACAAAAAAGGTCTCCAAACAAAACAATATTTCAACTATGGCTAATTTCAAATTCACAAGTAATTTGAAAAAGGTCAACACTGAAAATTATGTATTTTAAAATTCATTTATAATTTTGTGTGGATAATTCCAGTAAATTGTGCTTGATGCAGCAAAAAGGCTTTTCATGCCACTTGACATTTCTGATAATTGCTTCTAATTTATAATATATATAATCATCCCAATTATATATATATGCCACTACAGTTAAAGAAGTCTACCACTCCGGAGGGAGAAGTTCCTGACATGGCAGGATTAGCGGCATAGATCAACACAACTTGCTAGTGATCGGAAAAAACGGGTTGGAGTCCTGTCCACAAGTTGGAGTTTACCACAACTTAAAAGCACATTTGGGAATTAAATTTGTTTGTTTATTGATAAGGAAATTCAGAAAGAAGATGTATCCAATTAAATATTTATTTTTAAATAATTATTCAAATGCTTTTACAGAAAGGTCACTTTAACAATAAATAAGATTCCACTATATTTTTTTTTTAATTAAGAATAGTAGTTAATATTTCCAAATCCTTTTATAGTTATATAATAGACAGGTTTTGTCATAGGTACTATTAAGCAAACAATAACAAATTTAAGGAATAAACTTTTTTTTTTTTTTTTATAAAAATCTTAAAAATACTTAACATAAATCGTATATACCATTAATATTTTATGAAAGCATTGCGGTTACATAAAAAACCAAAGTATCATAGAAAATTAAAGACAAATAAATAAGTAGGTTTGTTAAATATATAGAAAAATTAAGTGAATAAATTAGGAATATATTAGGAGTAACACAAATTCTTACACCTAGATAAATTTTAGACACTGCAAAAATAAGTGTGTCAAATTTTTTTTTTTTTTCTAATTTGAGCATAACATTTTAATTAGAATACATAGATACGAGGAAATTAAATTCACTCAAATTTAATATCAATTCTACTGAGTGAGAAATATCCCTTAACATTGAAAAATATTAGTGTATTATTTTCATGATTTTTTTCTTAATAAATATTACATATGGTTAAGTAAAAATATTAGGTTATTAATGAAAATCATAGAAAAAAAATTAACTGGGTTAAAAAGTTCTATTGGATCAAGTGAAATGAGTCTAACCAACCACAATGAAACTTTCATGTACAGCTAGCTTTCCTCCGTGGAATTTAAAAAGAGGAAGTTATATATTCAGTTATGAATAAGAGTTTTAAAATAGAATATTTATTTTTAGTTAGTCGTAACACTTGATAAAAAATAAAAAAAAAAAAAATTCTCTAAAATTCCAACAATACAAGAGTTTTATTTTAAAATTATTATCAAAATACATTAAGCAAATAAGATAAAGTGATAACAAATTAAGATATGTTTCGTTGTTTTTCAATTCTGACAAGTGAGATGCCCACTTCTATAATAAATTATTTCAAAATAGCCAGATTTAAGAATGTCTCTAAGTATGCTTTCAAAACCAGAGAAAAACAGGTGCACTTAACATCATATAATATAATATAAACATCATATTCTTAACAGAAAAAAAAAAGGTAATGGAATGATTGTCATTTTATTTAGTTGTTAAACAAGGAAAGTTAATTAAAATATGAGCTCATATGACATGGATTAATAAGAGTGATAGTTGAATACTTTGACAAATACTAAATTTTAAAATAATTTTTGTGAGATAAATGCTTTGAAAACAGAAGATCTGCATTAATATAAGCAAGAAATAATTAGGTTTATTGTAAATTAATTTTATTTTACAGAATAGTAGAAACAATTGTTATACAGCTAAGCAAGCAAGGTCAAAATATTCAACAATAAAAGATGTTTAGTTAGGTAATATCGTATATTATCAAAAATAATAAATATACTGACTTGACTTGATACATGAGCATTGAAAACACAAATCAAGTTTTTAAGTTGTTTTCCAATGAATTTGTAATACAATCAGTAATATTTATGAATACGTACAATTAATAAGCAAAGCATTTTGGTATATGGAGAAACACAATCAAATAAATAGTAATGGTAGATGTTATATAATAGTCATTCTGTTTTAAAACACTAAATAAAATTTGCAAATCCAACATTTTAAAATTAGTATTTAATTTTGCTATATATAGTGCAGCTATTTTCCTCGGGTAATGTTACTACCATAATTAAGTGTTGTACAACCTACTCATTTTATATAAAATACAGAAAGTTAAAGAAATCAATTATCTAAATAGAGTTGAATCGTAATCTAAAAATACACTAACATTGGTGCATACAAATTGCTTTGGCTTTTGAAATCTTAAAGTTATTATATAAATAAGGATACTTTTCTACTATAAATATAACATAGACATTTGATTTTTAAAAATCTATACGTACTGCACTCAATATCATAATTAAAAAATTAATAATCCATTGACTTCACAACCTTAGCAAACATCTACCACAGAATGACTAATTGCAAATGGCATTTTGTACTTGATTCAACAAGAAGTCTAGACTAATTTCTATTAGCCTCAATATTATTATTTACACACATATATAAAAAAAATTTGAATTTGTAGAATACGACCCAACTCTGACAGAGTATATTTTTTAAAATAAATAAACTACATATTCAATTAAAATAAACTAGAGATAACACTTTAAAATGAGTAAACTACTTTCTAAAGAAAATTTCTGGAAAAATGATTTTGAACATCGAAGACACCATAGTAAACAATAGTGGCATGCGTGTGAAAATATTGAGTACAAATGTAAAATGCACACACACAAACCACCAAATATATGTAATATATAGCTCAAATTAGAAATCAGCATATATATTTTATTAAGAATATCAAAAACCCAGTCTTCTAAGCACTATAATAGCCTAAACTATTCTGAGACATCTCAATAACAATTTAAATCAGGCTCAAAATACCCTTGCAATTTAATTTATATTCAATCACAAGTGTGACTAAAGTGTAGCCTAATTAGGATAGGGAGGCCCTTTTCAAAATCACCAGATTATCAGCATGGATCTTAGGGAGACTTCTAGGGGCACTGCCTTCTCTTATCAGCAAACACTTATCACTATAACTCAATATACAAAGATATCAAAACAAAAATGATCCTAAATAAATTTGATTTAATTTACATATTTGGAAATAAAAAACATTCTACCTATTTAAAAAGAGCATACAAATAAATAAAATAAGTGATTATAATATTTTTAAATCACGAATCACAAGATGGCAATAATAAACACTATCATATGGCAGTGAATTAGGTGAAATTTTAATGGAAAATTTTAGTGGAAATAAGATCTTATAACAATTTTAATAATTCAAGCAGAAATAACAGACATTTACCTATAAACTATAATAAACTAATGAGGTGAAAAAATTTCAATATCAAAAGGTAAATAAATTTAGAATGTTTTTTAATAGCTCAATGTAATAATTTACTCATGAAAATGATGAGTCCTGAAAGGACAATTTTTTTGATAAATATGTGAGTTAAATAAAAGTGAATTATGTATATTTTATCAATTGTAGCAAAGTTTAGAATGGTGTCATCGACCCAAAGGGTCAAGTAACAAGGACCTTTAATGCGGCAAGCATCTGTTAATACAATATCCACTAAACTTCCAATATCAAGCAAAATTTAATTATTTGATTATGATAGTAAGCTCATATATTGCCTAAAGCGGAGGGAGTGGACAGGCTCAGATGACTAAAGGTATCACCAATTCAGGTAGTAATTATTGTCATCTACCCTTCTAAAAATATTTCTTATAAATTTTTTGAAACTCAAAACATTTGAGCGGCTTTCTACACAAGTCTATCTGAGCCATCTACTCAAATAACTAGCTGATACTAACTAACCCGTCATATATTGCTAATAATATTAAATACCAAAAAGTAGGAAATAAATCCCCTTTTATCAGTTACAATAACAACAAATATAAGTTTTTTCTTATACATATATTTTTTCATTTACATCAGATATATCTTTATAGTTACATATAAAATGAAAATCTAAATATAAAACTACATTCCTCTTTCCTAAAAACAAAGTAGTGAATATGTAAAGATTTGATACGTATAGAAAGACGAGATAATAATCTTTAATAAGGATATATCATGTATATTATAGTATATTTTAAATTTAAGGATATAACATTGATATATACTTCTTGGTGTTATTTATGATGCAATTCGAGAGTTTGATACAAAGGGACAGAATAATAAAAAAGAAGACAAAAAAACAAAAACAAAGTGAGGAATATATTAAATGAAGGAAACAAATTAAAAAGCAGATTAAATAAATAACAGATCACATGATTATTTCTTAATTTAGAGAAAATAAGCTATATATATGTGTGTGTGTTAAATCAACTATATGTATGCATACCAAAATTAATATAAAATAGATTGAATTTAGAGGAAAAAAAAAATAAAGTGAAAAATCTAGTGCTGGCAGGAGAATTATTAATTGTGAGCATTCATGTGACAATAATCACCAAATTTCTTCAGCTCATTTCTGTTAAAGTTTTCTGGTCCAAATGGCACGACTAAAAGCTAAAACCTATATTCAACACTGTATTATATCACCCAAAACACTATTTAGTATAACATATATCATAATAGTATATATTTTTTGTTTTAATTATTTAATCTTCTACCACAGCCCATTTAATTAGTAGATTAAAACATTTGACATTTTATTTATGCCCAAGAGATTGTGCGAATGTAAAATTGGAAGCGTACTGATATTATGAAATAAGACATAAGAGGTAAGTTAAAAAAATTTCATCTTTATATAGATATCAGGTGAGGTCATTATAGTGAGATGATTTTTCAACTGTTCTATTGATAAGCAGTATAAAATTTAAATCTGGGCTAACACAAAAAACTATGTTACAAATGTGCAGAAAAATACAAAGTACAAGTTTAAAAAAAAATCTTAACACTATGAAAACAGAAGTATAAAGAATATAATAACCTCTAAAGGCAATATATATATATATCCATCTTTTATATGGNGATCACAAACCTAATATCCAAATTTTCTTCTCCAGATCGTGTCCCTCCCTCTACTCTTCCTCCCCAGGGCAGTGTCTGTTCACATTGAAACTGCAGGAACAACTGAAAAGTGAAACAACAGTCAGAGGGAGGAGTGGGGTAAGTCGGTTAAAATTCCAAGAACTGTTTATGCATGGGGCACCTGGCTAGATATATATAGATATATAATAATTTCCATAAACCCACAAGTATAAAGATGAAAAATCACATGGTCAATATAATCAGTTCATTAGAAGAGCTGGAGGTTATTTACAGCATTTCTTTCTTTTAGATTCAGTTAATTTTTTAAATAGATACTATAGATAAGTTATAAAATGATAAAATTATGTGATCCCTGTATGTGATCATATCACAATTTGAAATTCCTGTTAGAATTTTTTATTGCATTAAAAGTCAAAGGGGGAAATTTGTTGGTAGAGTGTAATTTCAATGACAAAAAATACAAAATGCATAAAAAGAATTGACTAGCATTGCAATTTATAACTACAATCTATTCTGTAAAATTATTTTTAATTAGCAACAGTTTAGTAAAACAATCACAAACCATAAAAAAAAAAAAGTTTGGGAAATCATACTTTCAAAACCAATCGAAAAGCTTCCTGTACTATGCAATAAAACAAATCATTAAAAGAGAAAATAAATAAAAACATATCAAGTTATTCACATGATATTTCAATTTATATAAATAAATACTGAACTTTCCTACATTTCCTTACCACCTGGTAACTAACTAATTTTCTCAGTTAATAATAAATACCAATAAATACCCCTAAACCATGCTAATAAACAAATATTTTTATATTCTAAATAATATGACCTGTAAAAAGTTAAGAATGAAGAAGAAACTAAATAAATTTGGCATTACTATTGCACTTAGCAATATTCTCAGAGAAAAAAATAAGCTTAACAGTTAATTAAGTAAGAATAAAGGAACCAAGCTTCCTACAGTCATTTAATCTAACAACGGAATGGAAGCATTACTTCAATATTCTTATTTTTTTTATAATATTTNAATTATTAAAACTAGTAAAAACACTGCAGAAAATATATATTATATATCATTTATCCTATAAATATATTATTAATATTTCACCATAAATTCACATTTAACATTTTTTTTTTGTGATATAAAGAGGACTAAGCTATATAGAACAATTAACTAGTAAACCCAACTACATAGTTACTGGGTGTGTGACAAATATCCCTTTCACATTATAGGCGCATAATGAAATTTAGCCACTCCTGGAAAAATACCGTACCGAAATAAGCCATTCAATAATTCCAGGAGGCACTCAAACCCCAAGTATTTTAATTATAATAATATCACATCAAATTACAAATTAAGATTGTCACTATAAACATCTAACTGTGTGCCTAATTTTCGAAATTTATAACAACTCAGCATCTATACAGAATCTGACTTCTAGCCTCAATTCAAGGCCCTAGCCGCAGTCAACCCGTACTAAGAAGATATTGAAAGTCTACACTGTCGTTTCTTTTATTATTGTTCTGTTGTTTAGTTTGTTGTCATATTAAAACTGATTTATTGAGTATAATGATACTTAAGCCTAAAACAGCCCCAGAGAATTAGATACCTTACATCATTTTAATCTTTTGAGCAATGTTGTGGTCATTTTATATAGAAATATTGTATATAACAAAATGCATTTTTGAGGAGAGAAAAAAAAATGCATTAACTTTCTTAAAACCATTCTCCCATCAGAACATTCAAAACCTTTCATTTTTTGAAAATACATTTCTCTTTTGTACTAGATTATAAAAACGAAATGAAAAATAGTTCTACAAAACTAGCAATCATTCTAGAATTTCAACAAGTACTAACACAAAACTATATCTAATCTATATAAGTTACAAAGCAATAGTTGAAGAATTTCATGGTATCCAAGAGAGCACTTTATATCCATAATTAAGTATTTTTTCATTACAATAAAATAGTTTCATGTGCTCATATTGAGGCGACACCATACAAAAATGCTAATTAAGCCGTCATTTCAACTGCTTTTCAAATATATATTATATAGACTACACAAAACAATTGTCTAAAATTTAATTACTTTATTAAACATTTAAAGTGTAACACTGGACCCAGGCTATGTGATAGAACTGATTTTTTTTTCATTTAAACGCTACAGACACTTATATATTATTTCAAGTACCCATTTCATTTCAGTAAAGGCAAGCATGTTAAACAGCAAATAAGGTATTACTTTTGTCAAGGGTCTCTATTATTACCCTATATTACACCTATTAAGCACAGTAAATGTTGGTTAACGTCAAGACGTGGGAGAGGAACACATTGAGCATACAATTAGGGCGGATACAAATACAATGTATATCAAAGATGTTTTTCTACATTTTACTTTTAGAATACCAATATTTTTTACTTTTCCTTATTTTTATTAAATGAAGAGAGGTACTAAACTTTATTGTTAGGCCAATAACTTCGTTGCGGCCAGAGAATTTCCCTCAAGCAGAATCCTCAGAGTTGAAGGACAGAAATCTGCAGAAAATAGGATCCATAAAATTTAAAACTAGTCAGTCAAAATACAATTGATAGCACTAACCAAGTTATAAAAGCTTAAATTCGAATTCCAAGAAGTGAAAAAAAAACCCCAAAAAACCAACATAAAAATGAGTTCCCAGAACTAATTTGAAAAACATTTTAAATTCAATACAATTGAGAGAGCTTTTAACTAAGGTGAAACAAAATCTATTCATAAAATAAATATAACTGGATAAATATTTCAAACAAAAACAATACAATAAATTAACTACATGAAGAACATAAGTGCACTTAATTGTTGTTAGAAAAATAGCATAAAGAAAGATTCAAACAACTTTTTTTTTTATATAAATATAAACTCATTAATGCATCAAGAAATTATAAATAATTTTGAAAAAATAACAATTAGCATATCATGAGGTCAATAAAATATTAAGTTTTAACAAAATAAATATATCCTGGTGTGTAATACTCTGTAAGACTAGTAGGTTGATGTTTCGTGCAAAGTTATCATTAAAGCACAATACATATGTGTCCGAGCACAGCGAGTGGCAACCATAAGAGATTTTATAGCATGAGTCAATCTACTCATATCTGGAAAAAAAAAGACAAAATATCTTGTTTAATGATACAACAAAACGAAAATAAATTTTAATTTGGGAATCAAATCCCATAAGAATAATTACAAGTGAATAATACAGGCAGGTCAAGAGTCTACTTTTGTGTTTTGCACTAGATAAGAAGAAAAACAATACAGTGCCTAATGTGTACAAGTATTTTCTAAAAATAAAAGTAAAGGATAGACAAAGAGATAAGCTAATATAGTTTATGTTCCCAGTATCAATTTATAATAATGAAATAAATTTATATCATAAAAGTTATACAAATTAAGATTAATTTTTCATAATCATAAAAAATAAAATTATACTCAGCATACAACAACATGTTGTAGATACTTCAGCACACATAATTGTAAAAATATCAATAATAATAGTAGTAATTATAATATTAATAATAGTTTTGATAAGAAAAACAGCAATTAAAAGAATATGAGATAATGGAAAAATTGGCTAGAAGGGGGGGGGGGGGGAATCTGATATTCTAGAAAGGAAATAAGGATGCAGCTTAGGAGAGAAAGAGAGAAATGACGCCTAGAATGGCATATGAAGTGATGGTTAATATTTAATAAAAAAAAAAAATCAGGGAATTGGAAACGCACATGTAGGAAGGATGTTCCAAAATCTAGGTGCCATAGATTGAATTAAGGAGCTGACAAAAGGAACCAAATTTGGAATGGGAGATGAAGATCAGGAGGACGAGATCAGATGTGGCTACATGAACATCTGACCAACCTGTACGGGAAGGATGTTGTTCAGAGAATGAAGAGCATTGTCAAATTCAGATCCAAGAAAATGAAACTCCTGGCACAACTGGCATTTCTTAAGAAATGCAGAGACCATAACGTACTACCCACGTGTTCTAAAGTGAAGAAGAAAGGAGGCAGTCAACGCATACAGAACAAATTGACAAGATCCTCGAAGATGATACTCAAGGCGCAGATAAACGACACTCGATCCGAACTTGCTTCGATTGAGAAGAGACTCTTTTGGGACCACTCTCTGCTTTCGAATCTTGTTTCAAAGGAAGACTGGGACAAGATAGACCGCCTCACCTGGGAAGCAGCTCAAGCACACTGACTCGCAAAAGAACAAGTCGAGACCTCAACACTGTAGACAAGATCCAGAGGAAGAGAAATGGACAGCGCAACAAGAAAGAGCGAGAAGCCGAAAAATTCCAAGGACAAGTGACCATCCCCTACGTCAAAGGGACAACAGAGAAGATCGCCCGAATACTCAAAAATCACAAGAAAAGAACAACGCTCAGCACGGACAAAAAAATAACAGACATCCTTCTGAAACCTAAGGATAAACTTGAACTTGGGACTCCAGGAATTTACAAGATTCCGTGCTCCTGCAGAACTTCTTACATCGGTGAAACCGGAAGGACAATAGACACACGCCTCAAAGAACACATCGCAGACATCAAACACGGATGCACAGAGAGGTCAGCTCTAGCAGAACACTTCGCCAACACCAGCCACATCAAATTCAAAGACGCTTCAATACTGGCGCGGGAAAGCAACTACTATCGACGAACCATCAGAGAAGCCATCGAAATAACCAAGAATCTGAAAAATATCAACAGGGAAGACGGATACAGACTCAGCAAGAACTGGAAACCAGCGCTAATAGACAAGAGGATGCAACCAATCAGTGACCAGCTACCTGACTACTCCAGAGACCAGCCGCCACAACATAGTATCAACCAATAGGAAGGCAGGCTTCGCCCAAGGACCGGACCGCGCCAGGATTATACACCACCTGGTGTATAAAACATGGTATTTATATACCTCCTGGATTTAAAAAACAGCTCTCATTCTCTACTCAGCCCTGAAGAAGCCATCACATGATGTACGAAAGCTCGGCAACTATCAAAAACTTGACACGGTCCAACCCGGAAGAAGAAAAGGTAAATACATCTGACGATCGTCGAAGCCTACGTGAACATCTAATTTATTACTGTAAAATTATAAAAATAGCAAATCAAAATTACTGAACTCAAATAATAAAATTTAAAATTAATATTGCAACTGTCACTGTGAAGACCTAATATTATAAAACATAATCTAACATCAAGGGAGTTAAATTAAGGATGAAAATTTTAAATCTGCAACTAGATCGTTCAATAAGTTTTTTTATTAGATAAAAAAACAACACAATTTAACGGTTTGAAATACACTATTATTCAGTATGGTCTCCCTGAACATCAATACATTTGTTCCAACGAAATTCCATTTTATAAATTCCATCCCTGAAGTGAGAATCTGGAAAGGCTGCAAAATACTCTTCCTCATCATTTGATGAAAAACAAAATGCATTATCCTGATTAAAATAATTGTTTTCTTCTGCGAACCGAGTCCTTTTTCACAAATTTTTTCTTTCAGCTGGTCTAAAAGATTACAATAATATTCAGAAAACTATGTTTTACTAGTTTGCAAGTAATCAAAAAACAAAATTCCTTTCACATCCCAAAAAACTGATACTAACAACTTCTTGGCCGAATTCTGGACATGAACTCATTTAGGAGTCGAAGAACCAGATTCCCACCACTCTTTAGCCTCTTGTTTTGATTCAGGATTACGGTAATAGACCCAATATAGACCATAGTGATGAATCAATGAACAAACTTTACTTTATCCTTTGGAAACACTAAATGATGCTGAGAAAGTCACAGTCGATTGGGTTTTTGTTCCATTATTAGCAAATGAGGCACCCATTGTGCATATAGCTTTCTGAAACCCAATACTTCAGTCAAAATATTGCTTACACTGCCCAATAAGATGTCTAGGGCTTCTACTAAATCTCTTTCAGTAACTCAATGATTTTTCAATATGATATCCTTCTACTGAACTAATTGAGACGAAGACTCCTTATAAACTTTCAACATTCGTTCATAAATTTCCTTTTCTTTTAAACCTTTCAAAAATATAAATTCAATCACTGCACGATACTCGACTATTTCCATTGTAAAAAAATACAGTGACACGTTGATAAACAAAGAATGAATTGACAGATTGAAATGAAATTTCACATACATCACATTAATATAATGAAGAGTGTTCCAAAAAAAAAAAAAAAAGAGGGGGCTCTCTTATCGAACCGCAAAACATACTGAACAACCTAGTATAACATTAAAACGGTTTAACTTTTAAACTTTGGGATCTTCCCCCTTAAAAAAGTATTGAAAACTTTTTATTTATCTTCATAGTTTTTTCCTATAACATATTAACATTATATGTTAATTTACATGATATCCATATGTCAACAAATTAATATCTTTCCAATAAATTTAACAAGTTTTCTATATTTTATAACTAATACAGTTATATAAAAAAAACATTTTAAATGTGTCAGAAAATAAACTATAGTAGAAAATCATGCAGCATTTAAAAAAAAAAAAAAAAAAAACAAAAAGNAAAAAAAAGAATTTCAGTAACCAATGGATTGGAAACAGTTTTAAAAAGTTATTTATAATCTGTATGAATTTAAGTAAATAAAAATTAAAGTGGAATAAGGCATTCATAATGTAAGATGATCAACAAAATTCCATTAGGCTAGAAACAAATTAAAATTAAAATTTGTTTTTGAAGTTGAGCCATTCACATTTTTATGAATTGATTAGTGCCTGATAGTATACCCTTTAGAAATGTTGCACATTCGGGCCCTATATCCAGGTATTACAAATCTTTATTTTCATTAATTGAAAGAACTGAAAATAATAATGATAAAAACTTAATTCGTGATACCAATTGGCATACCATTAAATGAATGAGTTTGTTCTTCACTATCATATCAACTAAAAGGTGGCAGTAAATAATTTATTATGGATGAATTAAAATCCTCAGAAAACTAAGTGGAGGAAAATAAAAGATCACCCTCACTCTTGGAATACATGATAATATATCATTAGTAAAACTGGCCAAACCTATCTTGCTAACATCTTGTTTATTCAAAATACTCACCAGCTTTCTAACATAACAATCAATATTGAGAATAACAACCAACAAACTTTTAATAATAATCCAAAACAAAGTGGAAAAACTAAAATGTCTTAAGGGTTTAAAGAGTAAAGAACAACATATAACCAATATTACTACTGTCAGTAATGAATCAAATTAAATAGCAAACAAATGGCTACAAGATTTATTTAAGCAATAGCAAAGTCCAAAAGAAAAACATAAACCAACTTACAGGTTTGGTATAACTGGTATACACAACAAAATCTAAGAGAACAAGAAATGTTAAGTTCAATATATTTTTCAAAATTATAAAATACGAAGTATATAATAATAATGGTTTGGTTGTTAAAACAATGTAACTGTAAATTTAACCCCATTAGAGTTCATTGGTATGAAACACTGTATTTAAATAGATAAAACCTATATCTTTTAAGTTTATCAAATACGGTTCAGCCACTTCTTAGAAAAATGTATTTATGTATAATGTATGATGGATATTATTATAAATATGAATTAAAACATAAAATTTCAAATTTTGAAAGAGGGAAAAACTGTAAAATATAATTAATCAACATCTAAGCTTATTTAGATTACAGTTCAATTGCTAGCTTCAGCTATCAGTCAGTTCAAACCTAAAAAAAAGCTAAAAACCACAATTAGGGCTATCAAATAATATCCAATTCTTAGGACTTAACATATATTTATATTTAATTAGTGAGATTTTTTTCAGAATCATTGATTTCATCTTCAGAGCTCACTAAAGTACAAAATAATTTTATTCTTCATATTATAAATACAGTACAAAAATTTATCTTATATCTGACAAAATATAACTATTAAAACAATTTTTAAAAATCATTTAAAACTAAAACATTGAAGTTAAAACTAACTATAAACCACTCCCAGCTAGACCAGTACCAGACTACCTGCTCTATTGAGTGAAGTTTTTCTCTCCACTGCAGAGTCGAAGAGGACATGATCAATACTATCAGAACAGAACTGGAAGAGATGCATTGTTATGATGAAAAAAAAAAGTATAGCCTAAACAGCACAATATAGCTAAGATAACCTCGGTTTAAGCTTTCAGAGTAATACTTTTGTTCACATTAACAAAATGTGAAACAAAAATATTTCTTTTGCTCCATTTATACATATATTTAAACATAAGTGCAATACAATAAAAAATTCTCTCAATAGTTCACTAAAAATAGACGAAATGAATATATCAGTAGTTGAATTAATTAGAGCAATTAATATTTATTATTTTTATTTTTATATTTTTAACAAAAGGAACATAGTTATAACTAGTAAAAATAAATATTCCATAATATTTTTACAACAAAGCAGAACCACACCCTCTCCCTCATCAGACAGAAGAGAATTATCAGTTAACTGAAGACAATTCATCAAAGCAAGTAACCTAAGAAAGTTACTAGAAAGCAAGAAAAGAAAAATCACAATTCCTAAAAGTGGGAGGGAGCTGGGAAGACCAAACTATCAGTGCATTTAACCAAATTTGTGTGAAGAAGGAATAAATTTCTTAGGTATGGTCATTAGATATGACCTATACACATGAATGACCTCTGAAACACACATAATACAATAAGCATCCTTCAGAACTATAAAGATAACACTATATAATAGTCTAAAGAGAATATCAAATTGATTACCTTGTACTGCATTGAGAATTTCATCCATTCGGGACTTCTGAACAAGCTTAATGGATTCCAGCCAAGAACTTATAGAGTCATGAATAGATGAGGATAAACTTCTTCCACCCCTTAAAGCCTCCATTTTATGAGTTAGAGTTACAATACGAGCATGTTCTCTAAGCTGATCAACAATTAACCGATCTACCCGGGTAGGCGATACAGGAAGGCGAGGCACTGGAATTGAGTTAGTTGAAGAAACTTTCTTACCAGGATTGTACCTAAAAATAAAAATAAAATATGACAAATGTTTTTATTACTATATTTGTATAGTTCTGAATTGTCAAGACTATTCAATAGTAAAATAAGCTAAAAGAGTATCACCATAAACTTGGATCATGAAATATTTTATCTATTATTGAGCTATTTAACAAAATATATAGAATTAACCATAAAAAATATTTAATTAAGATAAATCAGGCTCACAACATTGACTGCTAATGATACAAGGTACAAGGCCCCTTAACAGAACATGTGACCTTTTATAGTAAACACAGGCAAATTAACTGATACTTATTGCACCAAAAACATTGTAGTTATTTGTTAAGAACTGGATACAAAACACAAACAAAAGATTGAAAGGATAAAATATTTTGTTTTCAAATGGCTTAAGAAAGTTTTAAATAATGCAACAATTTTTCCAGTTTTTGTCAATTTTGAACAAAAAAACTTATATTACTATATCGAATAGGATTTCATAATAGAACATAATAAAAAATAAAATTAGTTTGTTAGATGTTTTTTGTTGGGGTTTGGTCAAGTTAGATCCAAAAAAAATAAATTTAAAAATATGCATTTTTTAAATTAACTGCAAACATTTTGGCTTACATTGAAAGCCACTTTCAGGGCTGCTGAAATAAAATGTCATAAGAATAAAAAATAAAATTATTTACATGGTTGATGATTAGTTGGCCGTCTCGAATATCGTGTGAGAATGGTCGGGGTTTCGGCCAGGAAGAAAAAAATATACACCACAATTTGGAGTAATATTTTTATTTGTGCCAACGTTTCGGCTTAACTAGTAAGCCATCATCAGGGCTAAAAAGACAATACACACAGATAACAGTAATGTATAAAAATTGAAATATCTGTACAAAAAGAAAAAAAAAGAAAACAGGATATGTAAGAATATTAACTATGGTTAGGAATAAAACATATTACAAAATGATATGTACCAATGGTGTTGAGTGGAGAGATCTCCC
>KZ808212.1:46184-65213 GCA_000696205.2 Oncopeltus fasciatus
ATATGGAGTCACATGTTTTTTCATCTCAATTAAATGATTAATTTGGAAGTAATTATATTATTTAAATTAATAACATTTCTAAAGTATAAAATAAAGGAAATATTTAAAATAAAAATCATAGTGAAGTTTGGTATTTTTAAATCTAACTTTAAATATTAGTTTTCTATTTATCTGAATTATTTTCTCCCATTTCTACTTTAATACCCGTTATTTATTAGAATATCGCTTAGTCTAAATTTAAATGAAAAGAAGCAATATGCCTGGGAGTAATAAAACAGTAAAGAAAGTACATTGGCATTCAATTTAGAATTATTTTTATTTTAGTATGTATGACTGGTAAGTATTTGTGTTCACCAATACTCAAGATTAACTAAATAATGAATGAAATACTTGATATCTTTAAATTACATGATTCTTGAACATTTATAAAAACTTGAGTAAGTTTTAATTGAAAGATTCTATTTAAATTAGTTTGATGCTTTGGTAATTTGTCCAAAGAAGCTTACTGGGAATATAATAGGGTCAAAAAATAAAGAAAAGAAAGAATAAAACTTTTATATGCTATTTGGAAATATATAATAAGTTTTATTTTGCATAAACTTAATCTATATAATTGAAAGATTATATAAACTAATTTCAAAAATAAATGCTGATTACATAGTTACAAGCAGCTAGCTGTTTTCATTAAATGGTAGCCTAACCTCAATTACTTACAGAAATTTTGACATACCTAGCAAGATCTGCCTCAGTCTTCTTCCTTTCACTCTCCAGCTCTTTGAATTGAACATAGCACTGCTCCAGAGAAGTATGAAGCTCAGCTGAGCTACTGCTACGCCTATAAAACAAACAAAGAATATTAAATAACTATTAACTTGTAAGATGATACTAACTGACTAATGACTAAATTATCAAAGATTTGAATGAGAGTTTACCTTAAATCATAATTTCTATTTACTAACTTAATATATTTGTAATAAATAAGAAGCTACTTTATTGCCTATTACCTATAAGATCTTAAGAATGAAGAACCATAAGCATCATAGGAATGAAAGAGGTGCTCAGTAGGTCGCAGGTGTAATAAGAGAGACGGATCTATATTGAGTCTTGGAGTAGGAAATCCTCCTTCAGGCGGTACATTAAAGTTGGCAACCTTAGGACTGTTGTTATTGAAATTTAAAGCCCTACCACCAGCATAATTCTAGAACAAAAATAAAAAAAATCATTTCTTCTAAAATAATTACATAGAAAAAAGCCATATACAATTGTATTAAAGGGCAAACTAGTATTTTAATAAGAAAGTATGTATTTAGCTGGTATATTCATAAATAGGTAGTAAATATGAATTTTAAAATAAAAATTAATTTTAAATTATATAATGGTTTTATTAATGGAATTAATTCAACATGAAGATGTTAAAACAGCAATTTATAACCTGAAGTCAATAATGACACAGTGATTTTTTCTAAAACTAAACTCATGCATGCATACCAACTCATGTGTACATCCACACCCACTCACATAACTTTCTGTTTCAATTTAGAGGAGCTCATAATACAAATTAAAAAAAAAACTCTAAATAAATTTTTAAATAACTGCTATACTTCCTTAGTGGCAGTTTATATAAAGAGATCAGAAAGTAGTGGTGCTCATGGCCAAAGTGATAAAAAATATAGAAATTATGCAGATTCGTCAAATGGCTTTTGCTAATGGCAGAACCAATAAAGTTAAGCTACAATGAAGAAAGTTATTATTCCCTACCTATTTAGTGGGAATAAAATATAAAAATAGAAATATTAAAGCTTAAAAATAGAAAAATGGAAAAAAAAAATCTTACTTGTGTGTTCTTGAAGTGTTGTTGATTGCGTTGTGGGAGAGGGCGTGGGAATCCAGAGATTGGGGAGAACTGATGGTTCGGACTTGAAGAAAACATTTCCAGAGGAGGAGCAGACTTTATATTGAACTCGCCATTTGGAAAACAACCACTACCAATCTATAAAAAAAAATGGTTCTATTTCATTAATAGCAACATATGAAAATAAAATATATTAAATATTTTATTTGTTGTGGTATTTAATACCACATTAATTTCATACAATACATGCAAGGGAATACAATAAAAAAAATCTTACTGGCATGCTAGCGATTACACCACCGAGAGTGATGGTAAGATCGGTAGCATACCAGCCCAGTAAGCAGGAGATCCGGGTTCGAGTACCGGCTGATGTAGTAAGATCTTTTTATTCTATTCCCTTGCATTTATTATATAAAATATATATAAACTTTTCATAAATATTTTGATTGCTTATAATATTTCACTAATGTGTATAGAAATTCTATATCCTTAAAAAAAACAAACAAAAAAACACATGTTATAAAGGAGCTACTATCAAATTCCAAATAGTAAACATATTAGAGAAAATGCAATTGTTCTCAACAAAATTCACTCTTTGACAATTTCATGGTAACATTATAGATTTACCAACTAAAATTCCATAGAACTCTTTTATTTACATGGAAAAAAAAAAGAAACACCCAAAAACATTTCACAGCAAAATTCGAACATTGACACACCCCTTAGTGAATAGAATTAAAAATTTTTTTTTTCATTCTTTATTATTGACACCAGTTAAAAACAGAAACTACTAGCCAATTAGCAGAGGTATGAAGAAGAGGGCATGAAGAAGAATTTAAAATGTTAAAAGGATTTAAAATATTAACATATATACATTGCTCAATGCATACACTTGTGTGCAAGGAGTGAAAAGAGTGCTTACTCCCACACAACAAAGCATTTCTCAGTAAAATTCGTTAATTGACCATTACTTTTATCACAAGGGGTCCACTATAAAAGGTAGGTTTTTATATATATTTTTTTTTTTTTTATAAAGTTGAATTTCTTCACCAACCCATTATGGAGGAAAATGTAGTGTTTATTATAATTAAATACTGAGGTTTTTATTTCCATAAAGCAGAGTCGTGTCAAATTATTTTATGGTGGTTAAGTTTGATTTCACATTGACTTCTTTTCTATAAGTTTTTTAAGTTACCAATCTTAAAATTTGTTTAGTTATGAACTATTTGATTATGCATAGCAATACCATATTGAAATCTCAATCTTATGATACAAATGCTATGGAAACTGTGGCAGCAAAGCTGCCCCATACCAAGGACCCGGCCCACCCAGCAGGGAGGACGAAGGTACAAACAGGTCAATTCCTTCATTGCCGCACTAGCAGCACGGGCGGCCTCTATTTGTGAGATGTGTTCGCCCCCAGAGCGCTCAAATCTCGCCGGAGCTCGGGGCTTATGCCCAGCACCCCGTCTACACCCCCACCATCCCCCGGACAGGCAAGCACCATTTATAGTCTTCTCAAAATAAAGAAGATTATTGTCTTAATAATATTTAAATAAAGAATTCATATAAATAATATAGATAGGGATATTGATTGATCAGTCTTATGTAGAGTTGACTTAAGTTCGATGTGTTATTTCTTAAAAATTCGTATATATTTATAATACAGATAAATTTATTATCTAATAGATCTCTCACATTGGGTGGTAATTGCAATTCGTTCCTGATATCCTCGGCACACAGTAAGAATATGCTTAACCGAAATATAGACACCACATAGTCAACATATAGGCCTCGGATCCTTTGCCATAATTCAGCCATGCGTCAGACGAGTGACGAGTGTGTCCAATTCTTAATTTGCAGAATATTACCTCTTCTTTTCTCTTCGCCCTGATGGAACTTTCCAAGTCTTTTTGTATTTCCCTAAATTTTCCCCCAAGCTCTATCGAATCCCATTTCTCTTTCCATTAGTTTTTGATTATTAAAATTAACTGCAGAAATTATATCATTGACTGGAACTTCATTACATTAAATACCTTCTCTACTGGCAGCTTACGCGAACTTGTCCACCATGTCATTCTCTCTGATTCCCATATGTGAGGTATACATATGAACTTTACGACTATTTTATTTAGTTCATTAATTCTATTAAAATTGTCATTAACAATAGAATTATCTGAATGTCTTATAGAAAGTAATGCACTTTGAGAGTCTGAGAAAATCACTACTCTTGAATAAGAAGGCATTATAATACCAGGTATGCAAGTTTAAAATGTCGTTTTAATTCCAATAGAATGCGCTCTTAGCCTATTGAAGGATTTGCTTATCTCTAAACGCTATTTTGTTTGTTAGTCATTTGTTTACAAAAGTCAGTTGTTTTTAAGTCGTTTACGTGGACGTATCATACCTTTCTTTGGTGTTAAAAATGTCTAATTTTAAGCCTAATAAAGAGCATTTGCGGCATGTCATAATTTTCTTATTTAATCAAAAGAAAAAGGCATCTGAATGTCATCGAATTTTTGTTGAGACTTATGGCGATCTTGCTCCAACCGTCAAGACATGTGAACGTTGGTTTCAACGTTTCAAACGTGGTGATTTTGATGTTACTGATCAAAAACGAGAAAATCGACCAAATCGACTACGAGCTTCTCAAGCCCGGCGAAACAGTCAATACCGAGCGCTACCGACAACAAATGATCATTTTGAGTCACGCATTGATCGAAAAACGCCCAGAATGGGCTCATAGGCACGCCAAAGTCATTCTTCAGCATGATAACGCTCCTGCACATTCAGCCAGATTGACTAAGGAAACGATTTCTTCGCTTGGTTGGGAACTCCTACCCCACCCGCCGTATTCACCTGACCTGGCGCCTTCTGATTATCACCTCTTCTCATCGATGGGACACTCATTGGCGGAGCAACACTTCAAAAATTTCGAAAACGTACGAAAATGGCTCGATGAATGGATTTCAAATAAAGATGAAGCATTCTTTTGGAATGGTATCCATATATTGCCCGAGAGATGGACAAAATGTGTAGAAACTTTGAATAAAATATATTATACTTTTTTTTAAATTACTGTGTATATATTTTAAGAAATAAACGACATTTTAAACTTGCATACCTGGTATTTATAGCTTTATTTATGGCAATAAATTCAGCCATAAAACTAGAGCACAAAGGGGATAAAGAAAACACAACTCCTCTTCTCACTATAAAAAGCTGAACCAATCCCATCAGATGACTTTGATCTAGGTGCTTACGTAAGTGCTTGGATTGTTAATATTAATTTTTCGAAGGAATGAAGCTGCTCTTGCAGGAAACGGAATTTTACATTTTGTTACTTTCCCTGAGAAAAGTCTATCCCAGTCATGTCGAGCTATGAGTTCATTTAATGGGTTGTTTAATTTTGCTTTTACTTTGAGATATTAAGCCGCATTTAGCTGGAGCCCGTAGCCAGCCTTAGTCCCCCATGGTGTACTGAATCTAAAATTTACAAATGGATTCGCTGAGCAGCCATAAACTACACACCCATTAAAGAGTGTTGAACTCACTAAGCTACGATACAGCAGCAACATACTTGTATGGCCAGCACCCCATGAGGTGTTGCTCAGAACTTTAAGTATATTTAAAGGTCTTAAACATTCAATTTCGAGGGTTTTTATGTGAGGAAGCCAAGAGAGAGTTCTGCCAAAAGTGATTCCTAGATATTTAATATTAATAATCATTAACTTTTAAGAATTCATAATTTATTTTTANCAGGGCTGAAATAAAATGCACACTATTACACTTCTAAAAGTTATTGATTGGAATGGACAGACAGAGATAGATATATGTTATTTATTTTATAACCTTTATTTATATATTACATTCTGTTAAAAATAAATAAGAACATTTTGTAATTTGATAACACTGAATAATAGAAAATAAATTACATTAATAAGAATCACATGAGGAGAGGAGGTGACCAGTGACACCACTCTCAAATTTATAGACTATGTCCCTAGGAGGTCACAGGGCTATCTTCGTTTCAGCCGACAGGGAGGGTTGTAGGGGTTGGAGTTGGAAGACGAGGTCTGTGCTAGTGGATTAGGATGGAATGGCAGTGGAAAAGGCTGAAACGGGAAGAAATTAGATCCTGAACAAAAGGAATATGAAAATCGTGGCTGAGAGGAATTGGATACGTAATAGGGAGCATTTGCGATTATTCGGAGGGTTTTGGATTGAAAGGACTGCATTCGTTGGATGTCGGAAGGCTTGGGGGCACCCCAGATTTCTACTCCATAAGTCCAGATTGGTCGTAATAAGGTTTTGTAAAGCATCAGTTAGTTTTCAATCGTAAGATTGGAGTTCTTATTCATGAGTCTGTATAAAAGTCCATATCGCCGATTGAGTTCTTGTCCCCATGTAAGTCGTGGGTCAAGATGGAACCCAAGGTAACGAACGAAATTTGAATGTGGTAAAGGAATATTGTTAAATTTCACAATTTAAGGGAAGTCTTTTTTCCGCAGTTGGAAATTAACTTGAACGCATTTTGCTTCATTGATTTTTATTCTCTATTTGCCACACCATTGTTTGATTTTTTCGAGGTGATCTTGAAGGTTTTTAGAAGCAGTTTTAGGATCGGAAAGGGAGGATAGGACAGCTTTGTTGTCCGCAAATAGAGCTAAGAACCCTTTTAGTACCCACTTGGATAGGTAGGGATGTCAGCAGTGTACAAGATGAATAGGATAAGTCCAAGCACACTACCTTGAGGAACTCCCTCTTCCACTTGGTAGAAATCGGAGTAATCTAATCAATAAGTAAAACTCAAGGATAAGGTAAGTGTTATTAGGAAGTATGGATTTCAGTTTAAACAAGAGACCACTGTGCCAGACTCTAACAAATGCTTGGGAAACATCCAAAAAAGCTCCTGGGCAGTATCTTTGCGTTCAAGAGAAGAGGAGATGTAGTCTACAACGCAAAACACCTGCTGGACAGCAGAATGCTTACGTCGGAAGCCAAACTGATGATTTGGGAGGATATTGTAGGGTTTAATGGAAGGCATCATTCGTTTTAACAGAATTTTTTCGAAAACCTTAGAAAGTGAAGAGACTTATAGGACAGTAGGATGAAGGATTATGTGGTGGTTTTTCAGGATTTAGAAATAATATTATGTCGGAACATTTCCAGAGGAGTGGGAAGTGTGTAGTTCGGAGTATACAATAATAGATGTAGGTAAGGAATATAATTGGTTTCTTGGGTAGATTACAGAGAATTTGACTGGAGAATTAAATCATATCCGGGTGATTTGCGCTTCGGCAGACGAGATTATATACTTGATCTCAGAAGGTGTTACTGCCTTGAATGGTAAATACATAGGTAATGCATGTCCAGAGACTCCTCAGTCCATGGTATTGGACAGGTATGGATTTCTTGATAAGAAGTGCAGTTCCACCATGAGCTCGCCCGTCAGGATGGTCTGTATGATAAGTGAGGTAGCCAGAAATTTTTAGATTATTTCATTTAGTTAGTCAAGCTTTTGTCAGTAAAACTAAGTCTATGTTTTTGTTGTCGAGTACTAGTTTTGTTCGTTAGTATGCGTCCGGATGCCATTAGCATTCCAAAGAAGGATAGAAAAGGAATTCTTGGATGGGGAAATCATGGTGTGGGAGTTGGTTGGGTCATTTTGGTGACCAGGTTGGTCAGGAGAGATATGAGAGGTGTGATGAGGGAGTTAAGTTGTGAGAAGAAGGAGTGAAATAAGGTGTGAAGATCATTAGATGAGGGCGGAGTCTGGACATTAGAGATAGTGGGTCGCTCCCTCCTGGGTAGGGGATGTGGTAGAGATTGTGGCTCGTCTTGTCTGGGATGATCCTGAGTTGATTGGGTCATTCGAGCGTAGGACAGTCCTGGTTCGACAACTCTGGAGGGCGGAGGTACCCCTTTTAAAACTTGAGCTGCAGTCTGTGGTTGACGAGTAGGCAGGGTCCGATGTTTCAGCTCCTTGTACACCTGACAGCCCTTGTAATTGGCAGGGTGATTTTTTTGGTACAGCGCACATGTAGCTGGAATGTTGCAGGATTTTGGGCAGCTCGTACTGATGTGAGAGCCTCCACATTTGACACACCGTGGAGAGTAATCACAGTAGGCTTTTGTATGAACATATTGCAGGCATTTGTGGCATTGTACTATTTCTCGACATGGATGTGGCTTCTCGACTCTTACTCTACAGTGACAGAGCGAGGTCAAGCTGTAGATCTCTTGCACTTTGGGCATAGGCTCCAGGTCCGCAAAGAAAATTGGCAGGGGAGTTTTAGAGGCAGAGGTCTCCCCTCTCTGAGGTCGGCATATGATCACATTTATGGCGTTTCTGACACTGAATCCCAAGTCAGTCAACTCCTCCTTGATAAAGTCTGGAAAATATTGTGGTGTAGATAACGAATCACCACTCTTACAGCCCTCTCTTCTTTAAGCTGGTATGTGTGGTGCTGCGCATTCGTTTCCTTTAGGTATTGTATTATTTTTTTTATAGGTGTTTGGGCTGTCAGGGGTTATTTTGGTATCTTGCTGCCTGTTGATACACGTATATCTGCCAGGCCCCGCTCGCTCGTTCAACTGGGAGCACATCAGTCTGAAGTCGTTCAGATTTCTAACAAATATTGGCGGTGGTCAAATAATTTGAGGGACTGCTGAATCTGCTTCCATATTTTCACATTCCAAGTCCTGGAGGGCTTGGAAGGGGTTATGAATAGCAAAACGCAATTATTCCTCTGACTGGGAATTCTGTTCGGGGTTGACATTGCGTTGTTTCGCTCGGTGGGCGTTCTGGTCGCTGACCGATGTCTCCTCTTGTCTTCATGGAGGTGTCATGGGTCCACTGGGTATTGAACTCTCTACTAACTATCTCTCATCGATATACCGAAGAGCTTAGCATTCGAAAAACCTCCCTGAAGTACCCTGTTCTCAAATACATATTCATAAGAAAAGTTCATTTCTGAACCTCACTTGAAATGTTCTGCTATCCATCATAACCTGGAAAAAGTTCAACATCCAGCCTTCGAAGCCATGATTTTGTAGGGTCTCTAATATGTCTTCTCGAGGCCCGGTGTCAAAGGCACATTCTATATCAAGCCTCAGGCCTTTCTAATAGCCTCAATTATTGAAGTTTATAGAAGCACAAGACAGTAATAATATAGTAGTATATGATGATAATTTTTTTTAAATTTAAAATACTAAATCCGCAGCAATTTTTCAACAAAATTTCCTCTTGGACCTCACATTGAGTGAATCATTACTGATTCACTAACTAATCCCAAGTTGGATTCTAATAAAGAAAAGATCAGCTATACATTTTTTTTTTTTTACAAAATTCAATCCATGAGAGACCCCTTTTGTTATCAGTGGATTGCCACACTATTTCTATAAAGAACAATACACACATTTCTTAATAAAATTCCCTCCTAGACACATCCCTTGCATCATAATGAATGTGTTGTTCAGAAGGAAGAGAACCTTCCTTAAAATATTAAACACCTAGCTGAACAGAACAGAGATATCATCAGAACCAACTCAATTGCCAAAGGAAAAAAGAAATCTGAAAACCCGCCTTGCCTTCATGAAGAACTAATGTAGTATTTAAGAAGGTTCAGAGAAAGAGAAAACATGTAAACAAACTAGAAAGGAATTAGGGACAAAAGAAAAGAGTACCACCATTCCCTAAGTTAAAGGAACAACAGAAAGAATAGCCTGGATCCCGATCCCCAAGATACACAAGATCAGAAATTCATACACAATCGACAAAAAATGGCTCATGCTTTCCCTCCCTAATCCTAAGGATAAGCAGGGACAAAAAATCTCAGGGATATACAATATTCAGTGCTCATGTCAAGATGTGGGAAACCTTACATAGAACAATATATGCAAGGCTTCAAAAAAAGGATTATGTCCAGGAAATTCGGCATTAGCGGAACCATAGTCACCACTCACCAGATTAAGTTTTTTGGGAATGCTACCATCCTAACTAGAATGAATTATTACTACCCGAGAATAATTAGGGAAGCCATAGAAATCATTAAAAAAATCAAGTAAACTGAAAACCAGCAATATTAGTCAGATAACAGAAGCCAGACAGACACTTCTGGAAATGTACTGATAAGAGCCAATCAATGGGATTTAGATCATAAAAAGGGTCGGTCCTAGGCAGGTATAAAAGCCCTTTAGTCACTCAAGGGTTCAATTTTATACTGTTTAAGCCAAGAATATCTTTCAGCTTAATTAATATTAAATATATTTTAACATTTGAATTTCACACAGAAGCTATTAGTGTTATGTTTAATTGATCATATTACATCTTAAAATTAATTAGTTTTCATTTTAGCCAATGTTTCGGGCTTAATTTTAGGCCTTCATCAGGGCTGAATAAGAAAAAAGAAAAAAAAAAAAAGAATTAAACAAAATAAAAATAAAGTTAATATAGAAACATGTATATATGCCATAATTTAACACATTAATAATTATATCAAAATATAAAACTGTGAGTAATTGACTAAATAAAATGCATGAAAACTGGATACTGATCATAAGTGAGAGAAAAAAAAATTAAGCATAATATTCTGATATTCTGAGAGTAACATACCAAATAGGGTGATTGGTAGATATATACACCAGCTGCATTGATTTTTTTTTTTTTTTTCCCCGCTATTTTAGTCATTAAAACTGTAAAGATACACCCTAATATTGGTCAGATTTCATTCATCAACAAACACTTTTTTTTTTTTTTAATCTAAATATAACAAGAAAATTACCGACAGATGCAAACTTGGTCACTAAATCCAAGCCAATGACTAACATACACACCCACATATATATTAATTTAATATTATATCAGGCTTCAATAGGAAAAAATCTTAGAAAAATCTGAAATATTTCCTCCCAATTCGCTTTAAGGGAAAAAAAAGTCCCTTGGAACTCTGTGGCTGTTCTTAAGGGCAGAACTGAAGAATCTTGGTTAGTTCTCTGGAGGCCTATTGGAGTTCGAACACTAGCTGACTTGGCCTCCTTCAAGCACCTCTCAGCAATGCATTTTCACATAAGCATTTAAAGGAACATCATTCTAAGTGCTCCAGTGGAGATGCATATCACAACTAAAATAGTACTTTTAAAAGTTAAAACCATTGCTCCAAAAATGCCCACAAATCATTTCTTACTTTAATTTTATAATTAAATATAATCTCCAAATTTCATAAACCAAAAATTGTATAGCTACAGAAGCCATTAAACAAGCACTTAAATTTTTGTGATTAACTACACATTTAGCAAGTAGAATATGAGACAATATTGCCTTTTTATTAATAATTAAAAACCTAAGTACAGTCCTTTATAATTCACTAATAAATAAATGAGAAAAATAGTTACCGATAAAGGATCTGGTTGAGCAGAGTGGAGAAGGCCTTCAAGGCTTAAATTTATGTTGAATTGATCTTTGTTAAGCATTTGCACATAGTTATACATTTGCTGCTCATTTGGAAGCTCAGTCTCAGAGAAAACCCCTGCAATAAAATATTATTCATATAATGTAATGATATTTAATTATGAGATACTTGGAAAACAATTTCATAACACATAAAAAATAACTTGAGAGACTTCTTGATACTGAAGTTATAAATGCTGCAAAAATTTTAATTTCATAGGGAATTCAAAAGATATTGATTTTCAATATCTTAAAAGTATAAATAAGGTATACAATGGAGGAGACAGTCGCCCAGTATTGCAATTTTTTAGCCTGATAAAAGAAATCTTTATTGAACGAAAAAAATTTTCACATTGCCACATAAAAATGTTGCACGAAGAAACTAGCCCATGGGATGTACTCACTGAGCTATCTTAACTCATTAAGATGAAAGGCATGATAGGGAAGTAACAAGGGGCCTTATTTAGACCGTGACTAGAGAGAACAATGAGGGAAAAAGGAAAGACCACTATGCCTGACTAGAAGCGTCTGAAAGAAGAGTGGATGAAAAACACGATGAAAAACACAGTTGTACAAACTTTTCTGTAACACAACCGATTTCAACTATTAAAAACTCATCCAACTGTTCTCACAAAGAAGCTTTAATACTGAATTAGGTGTTTTATTATTTTAAATTGCAGGTAGCCTTTTAAACTCATTTGTTTATTAAAATAAGTTTATAACGATGAATATTTATCATGTGCAAAAGTTTTTGACTGGGTCAAGTTTCCAAGATGGCCGAGAAAATGTCAATGGAAGATCATGACTGCCTGAGTCGCCTTTTATGTCCAAAATGGATGAAAATATCAAAAAGGATGGTCATCTGATTCTATCTGATTGTCTGTTAACAATTCTTGAGATTGCTGAAACTGTTGAAATTGATAAAGAATGTGTAAGGCAAATTTTACATAACAATTTGAACATGCAAAAAGTGTGTGTGAAAGTGGTGCCTAAAATTCTCACAAAGAAACAAAAAGAAGCTCCTAAAAATATGTGTACTGAACCTTTAGATGCCATTACAAATGACCCAAACTTCTTGAAAAGAGTTATAACATGTAACGAATCTTGGTTTTTCATTTAACATCTCAAAACATAACATCAATCCATGAATTGGTAGGGTCTAACCTCACCAAAAGCTAAAAATGCTCGAATGAGCAAATCGAAATTCAAAGCTATGATGATAGGTTTTTTTATTCATGCGATTGTGTACCTTCACAATTGTTCCTGAAGTTCAAACTATTAATCAACATTACACATTACTATCGTGAGGTGCTTCCTCAATTCCACAAAAGAGTAAGGAAAAAATTACCCAAATTGTGAAAGAACAAGTCATGGATTCTCCACCAAGAAAGCTAACAAAGAATTGTCTGTCAAGATATTTCTAGCCAAGTACAATATCCCAGTTTAGACCATCCGCCTGACCTGGACTTTAATCTGTTCCCAAAAATCAAATTTGTATTAAAAGGAACAAGATTTAAATCCGTTGAGGCTGTGAAAGGAAAAGTGGCATGCCTCAAGCAGGAGCTTACAGAACAAGACTTCAAGCTTGTTTCGAACAATGGAAAATTTGCATGGAGCGCTTTAAGGTTAGAGGATGGGTGGGGTGTACATTGAAGGTGATAAAAATTAAATATGTGTAAATTTAAAATAAAATATTTTACAGCAAAAGTCTCGTTATTTAATATCCACACCTCATACATGTGTGTGTATATATGTATATGTTCTCACAAGCATACATATGTAAAAAATTGAGATTGGCCGATTAAGATTAAGTAGGACGTGAAAAATACACATGTATGAGCCGAAAGACAGATACAAAAATCAATTCTGACTCATCAGATTCTTACAGGGAGATAATATGCTACCCAAAATCAGTTAACGTCCAGTTCCATACAAACCAGATTAAAGAAGAGACAGGCTAAAACCATGTACAAGTGGGAACTATAAATAAGTGAAGACATGAAAACGAGTCACAAGATGGTAGACTGTAGGAGGCAGCGGCCCTCTTTTTAAAGAAGAGAGGAATCTACGATTTGTTATCAGAAACCTCTGCCACACTACACCAATCGATGTTATCAAAGAAGAGCTCACTGACTTAGGGTTTGTGGTGAAAAACATTCTCAATGTCTCAAGCCCTGGAAAAGGAACAGATAAGGTACCCCTACCACTGTTTATTGTAGATCTTGAAATAATGCTTAACGTACTAGAAATATATTCAATTTCAGAACTGTACCAAACAATAATAATATAATAATCTTTCAAAATCCTTGGCCCTTCCTTCATCTCCTGTGGTCACTCACTTTACTCCTCAATCTGTTCCAGCAACCTCACTATCCTGTCTCCTGACTTTCCGATCTACTGGCCAACTGATGAATATCAAACCCCTAATCTAATTGGTTTCTTTATCCACAAAAACCTAGGTCCAACCAAAACATCAGTTTCCTCGTCAAATGAACTTTCCTCAGATCACAACCCTATAATCCTAAATCTATCCCTTACCCCCATTCCTAAGCCTCCCTCTGAAACCCGAATAAAGGAACCCATAAATTGGGAAGATTTTCAATTCCATCTAGAATCCACCATCGACCTCACTACCTCCCTCAAAATTCATGAAGAACTAGACGATGCCTTGCACTCCTTTACATCTGCTATACAGCAGTCAGTTTGGAAAGCGTCATCTAGCACTCCCACTAAAATTCCTAAGCCACCAACCACCAAAAACCTACTCCCTCAACACATCCTTAATCTCCTATCCGAAAAATGTCGTGCCTGATCCTTATGGCAGAAATACCGGCATCTCTCTGATCGCCTATTCTTTAATAAACTCTCCCCCTTAGTCAAAAAAGAATTATTTCTCCATAGAAATAAAACCTTTAATTCCTATCTTTCCTCACTCACAACATCCGATAAATCCCTCTGTACTGCCGCCAGAAAAATCCTTTAACACCATATTCCTTCCACACCTCTTTGTCATAGCGATGCCTCATGGGCATCGTCAGACAAAGAAAAAACTTCTTGCAATTTATCTCCAAAGCACATTTACCAATCATCAGTTTGAATTCCATCCTCATCATTCTATATTCCAGTCCCAGTAAGTGTTTCGTGTTGTACATCGCATCTCATCATACCTTGAGAAAAAATGAGTATTGTATGAGTACTTTTCTGCATGTATTACAGGCCTTTGATCGCCTCTAGCACAAGGGCCTTCTATACAAACTGAAGCGTATCCTCCCAAATACTCTCTATATAATTATCCGTACCTATTTATTCAAACGATTTTTCTGGGTCTGACAGGGATCAGATTACTCCAACTACTGCCCTATAGAAGTGGAAGTTCCTCAGTGCAGTGTACTCGGACCCATCCTCAATATAATTTATACTTCTGACTTTCCAATGACAGCTGATACTTTCTCTGCTATCTTTGCCGATGATACGGCCATCATCGCGTCAGATCCTGATCCCACAGTTGTTATTAATATCCTTAAAGTACAGTTGTGGTTGGTTGAGTTCAACCACATAGCCGCTTGGGGCAAGATGTAGCATATAAAAATAAATGAAAGCAAGTGTGTCCACGTCACATTCACTCTCCGTACTAAGCCTCCACTTAATCTATCCTTCAATAAATTCCTATTCCCCAATCCAATTCCGTAAGATACCTCGGTTTATACTTGGACTCAAGACTTAATTGGGAAGAACACATAAGGCAAAAGTGTTCAGCCCCTCAAGTCAATGCCACATTCACAGTAATTGAACATTGTGAGCGATTACAAATGTAAACTTACTTAACAACAAAATAAATTAAAAAAAAAAAATTTTTTCCCTTTTCAACAGCAAAATAATATGTGTTGTTCCATTGCGCTAAAATAAATATTATGCCAGCTGCACACAATACTTTTTTTTTTTTTTTTTTTTTACTTTTCAGGTAGTCCCTCAATCTCATTTACTTGATTAGCCTCAATAATGAATCAGCATTTTATTTTGCATTTAAAATTTAAAAAATAAATGAAAATGCCAAGTTTCATCAAGATAAAAAACTCAACTTGTCCAATTGATTAAATTATTTAAATCCGAGGTAAACTCGTACTACTATTGTAATTGTTCAAATTTTGCAGTGTTAACTCCTAAAATATCTCTTGGATAAATGTTCAATTATGTCTACACTTGCTTACTCTAAACTAAATATTACACAAGTTTATTAAAAATAGTTTTTCTACTAGGACAATAAAAATCATTTCAGAAGGAGGACCACTTTCCACCACTCTTAATTGACCTATATCTCTGAAAAATGTATCATTTTTACATTTAAATGCGACGAGCCAAATTTTATAAAGATAAAAAATTGATTTTAGGCTTCAGGATAATTAAATTAAAATTTAGGGTTCAGTTTAAAAGAGTTAATTACAGTTTATTATGAAGTGAGATAATTTTTTAACCATGAAGTATTATTTTCATTAAAAAAAAAAAAATAAATTATCGTATGGAGAGAAATTTTAAAGATCTATTCATCAAAATACAAACTTACATTTGTAGCTTCATTTAATTTAATCTTTAGCATAATTTTTACCGGTTAACCTTTAAATATTTAAAATTAAAATTAGGTGTAATTATAATGATAAAATTTTTCAAGAGTTCTAATATTCTAGTATTCATAGCACATTATGTATTTCTTTTGTGAGTTTGAGTTATGACCCTCTGTTTAACCATCAAATTTTTGTCACTTAAATTTTCAAATAATTTATATCTAATAATAAAAGAATTGTTCTTAAACTTTAATTATTTTTGTATACTTAAAAATTAATAATAAATTTAATTTTATTATCCACTCTTTTTCTTTAAAAATATATATATTTAAATACTCATAAAATAGATGAGAGTGAGTGAGATAGAGAAAAAATGATTTTCTCAATGGTAAAGCATTGTTATCGAAAAGAGTCGGTAGGTCTGTTTGAAAATATAAATAAAATAGTGTTATACTCTAGAGAGTGCGGAACATATTTAAATTGTACCATGAACCAGACAATAATCAGAAAGCTTAACTTCCTTTCTGTTACAAAAGTATGTGTGCCAAGGCATAAATTGAGCAGAGTTCACATGTTTTTTTTAAACATGGGCATAAATAAGAGTAAAAAAATTTACAGGATTCTAAATAACCGTGGTTATCACAGAGGATGTGGGAGTCGTTCACGGGAGTAAAAAACTAGACTAAACTTTTGACAGTTTCAGAATATTCCTTCTTCAGGGCTTACGCCACAACAGAAAATCACACTATATAAAAGGCTAGGCATAGTAAAAATATAAATAATTATTCAAAAGTAGCATACTTACAAGTAGTCAAAGATGAAAATTACTGTTATATAAGTAGAGTGAGCTACAAATTATATAATTTTGGAAAAAAAATAGCTATATATGTCTAAAATTAAAAAAAAAAAAAACATTATGATAANACACTTTAAAAAATAACACTAATTGATTTTATTAGAGTGTTATTTTTATATTATGTGACATATTTATTTATTTATTACCTGAAATTATTAATATTTTCTAACTCTCACTATTTATACAATAGTAATTTTAATATTGACTAATTGTAAGTATGTTATCTTTGAATAATTATTTATATTGTTACTATGTGACTATATTTGATATGGGCTCTGAAGAAGGAATTAAATTTCAGGATTTTGGTCTAGTTAAAAATGCACGTTTTTTAAAATTTGTATTTTTTTGGATCTACCTTGGCCGAACCCCAACAAAAAAAATTTTTTTTCAACCAAATATTTGTTTTATAATTAATTGTTTTATTTGTTTTCTTTATTATTTGGTATAAAATTCAATTAATATTCAAAGTACAGTCCATTTTCATCTACCGTCATTAGCTATTTGGAAGCCAATTGCTCGACCCTGTTGATGACATTCTTTAGGATAGCTGTCAAAGAGCTCTTGGACCGCAATTTTAACTTCAGCAAAATTATCAATTTTATTTCTTAAAGAAAAAAAGGTCATGAAATAAAACAAAGTAATCCTAGGGCAATGTCTGGCGTTATAGTGGATAAGGCAGGAATTCGAAATCATAAGTTCTTCCAATTTTTCTTTGCCTCAAGTAAGGACCAGCATTATAATGGAATAAAATTCCTTTCTGATTGATCAAAGCAAAATAACGCTCTGACAACTTCACATAGAAGCTTTCCAGTTTTTTGGAACAGAATTCCTCAGGAACAAATGAAAGATGAATAACAGCTTAAAAATTCCATAAATGCTGAGCATAGATTTTCTTAAATTACCTCCTTACTGAATTAAACCTTAAATAGCATTTTACACTGACATTCATTTATGTTCCATATTTTTTTTTTGCAACACTAACAAATATATCATAAATATAAGAATCCTCCTCCTATCCTGTCTGTATCAGAAAGTGATACCAATATGAATAGCTAGATTTACTTACAGAATTAATTAATAAAAATAAATTAAAACAACATAATACATCTATAACATATTATCAAGTATTTCAGGGAGGATTTCTAGGAAATACAACTCTATCTACAATCAACTTGAATATCAGGCACAAGAGAAATCTCAATATGTTGAAAACCTAATAACATGGAAGGCACAATACAAAAGAGGACTAAAAAAGTTATACTATGTGCCATAGAGAAAAGACTCAGGAGGCAATGTCCATGAATGCTTAGTAACCACTAAGCAACATATTTCGGCTAAATGTGGTTGAAATTATTTTGTTAAAACTAAATAAATAAAGCTGTACTGTAAATAAATAAAACTTTTGAAGTACCCTTTGTATAGGATAGGGAGGAGATATATCTAAGCATTATAATAACAACAAACTATTGAATATCAAGTAAACATTTGTAGCTCAATTATATAATTGATTTTAGATCAATGCTCATATCAAATAAATATATTATTAAAATTTTACCTGCATTAGGGTCAGTCTGGAAAAGAGGGGAACTACCTAAGTAATATGGCGATGACTCCTTTAAAGAGAAATTCTGCAACAAATAAGAAAAATTACTATTATTAAATATATAATATAATATCTGCTACACAGGAGTTAAATATGAAAAGAAAACTAAGCATATTTTCTGAATGAAAGCAATTCTTAATGAAAACATGAGTAAAACATTTACAATGAACTGGGGTAATGTAGGATGAAAGAGAAAAAGTATTAGGAATGTTTGCCCAAAAAGATTCTGTTCAAGGGGTTAGAAGTTTTGACGATTTCAGGTAAGCAATGCAGGCCAGCTAATAACTTAACATAAACAACACAAGGAATCATGGCAGCCACGCACGCACACAAAAAAAAAAAAAAAAAATAGAGAAGTAATATGAAGAGAAAGTTAGGGAAGAGTAAATTAAGGCTTAAGGAGATGAACAAGACAAGATTATACATACATATATATTCAAATGATGGAGCAATATCAGATAGTGGTAGACAAGTATTTGGGCTTGATAATGGAATTAGTTTAGGAAGCAATGAGAAAGATGGCTCAAAGAGCACGGTCTGAAGTTAACCTACAGAAGATAAAAATGTTTATACTCACAAAGAAAGAGAAGGAAAACAGAGGTTAGAAGAAACTGAATGTTATTTGAGAAACAAAAAGCAAAGGAAAGTTTAAGAAAAGTCATAAGTTAACTTGAATAAGAAGTTAGCTTATTTATATTTATATATATA
>KZ808212.1:98066-108200 GCA_000696205.2 Oncopeltus fasciatus
AAAAAAAATATGGAAATTTTTAGATAAAGAATAAAGATATGGTATGTAGAAAGAATGTAGATAGGTACAATGGAGCATAAAAAGACACTAACAGCTTAAACATTAATATAATTTAAAAAAAAAGAACTTTTTTGAATAAAAGTAAAAACCCTGCCAAGTTCCTAAGTAGATGTAAAGAAAATAAATATAAATGAGATTTTATTGGTGTTTCATTGTACAATTACAAGTTGTTTTGTTCTTCGCAATTAAAAGTGTTGTGATAAAAGAACTATGATATCACGAGATAAAATATATTGACCAGACTCAATTTTTTTGAAAATTGTCATACACTTTTTCAACAATTGCAAGGTCTGAGGAAGGCACCATTTATATCAAAATTATAAAAACGAATGGGAAAGAAACCAATTCTGGTACTTTTATTTTGAGCACTTATCATTAAAAAAAAAAGCAATTTCTGATGAGCCCGTCTGCTTATTTTCTTTTATGGTAATAAAAAAGCAAAATAAAATATGAAAATAACCATTGGAAATCTCTACTTTCAAAAGGTTACAACTTTTGACTGACTTGATGTATTTTAAGGTTTGTACAGTCAAATTATAACAGTATAATGGGTGTTTTTACAAGCAAATAAAATCTCTGACTATGGATGGAGATCTCTTAGTTTCATTGAGTAGAATAAACTCTTAAATAATAGTAATAAAATAAAACAATGAATAAATAATTAAATAAATACTTTTCAAGCATGTAGGAGATATTTTATCAATTTTTAAAAACAAGGATAAAAACAATTTTTTAAATAAGGTAAATAAAATTCTCCCTAATTTGACTTTTAAAATAATACATTTTGAAAAAAGAAATAAGATTAAATATTTAAAACTAACATATACCATTCTATTTTCATTATAGTAATAATCATTTTACCATAAAAACTTGGGACAAAACAAAAAACAAAAAATAAGACATTTAAGGCATAACTTACAGTATTGTTTTATTTCCTTAGTGAAACAAAAATGGATATTCAGGACTGGCAAAAACAAGAAAAAAATTTGTTTTAGTGAATTGAGTGTTAATATGATCAATTTTAGTCCTAATCATAGGCACCAAATAAAACTACTTCAAATCTATCATCAAAAGCTATCAAGTTGGAATGTACAGGAAAGAATCACTCTAAATTGTAAACAATAGTGCCTAAATTTTATTAAAAGAACTGTTGATATATTATTCATTATAATAATCAGTAATTTTACCTCTTAAGTGCAATTACTAAAATGGGTGGTAATCTTGAAATATCAAATTTTTTAGTGGCATTTCTCTCATCTCTACACTTTGGACATTTCCAACCACTGATTTTCTCTCCAGACATATAAAGTTGTATACAGTCCTAGAAGAAAAATGTATATGTCTGTATAGATTGCAGAATATAGGTTTCATATGCATAAGAAAGTTCTCAATAAATACCAATTTAAAGAGGAAGTTAAATTTTTTAGCAATGAAGTTGGTTATTGAATATTAATGTTTACTAAATTTATTTAAAATGATAGAGGAATATGTGAGTATGATAACTTTTTTGTGTCAGCAAACTGATAGATTTTAGTAATAATTAGCAATTAAATTAAGAAAAATAATATATATCACATTATATTTTAAAGAAAGAGAGCAAGTAAGAGAAAGAAAAATAAATTTGTTAACTTTTAACAAGTTAAAATAACCAAATAAAGAATTCTTACATTTAGAGTCACGTGATCCTTCGAAGGAATAGGAACAAAGAGGTTGAAAAATTGCTCAAAAGTGACACTGGAATGGTCACAAGTCGAACAGGTAACAGTTGATCTGTGTTGTCCATAAAAAAGCCTCTGGATAATGGAACAATTCTTTCTTCGGAATTCTCCCCAAGCTTTTTCTCCAGTGATTTCTTGTGCTCCATCTAATCTGTTTTCAACATTTGCTGGCTAGGAAAATAAAATAAAAAATATGTTTCTATAATTTATAAGCACATAAACATTTATGATATTTCTGTAATATTANAATTTCTAAAATAAATTTGCATAACTGAGTCTATCTCTGAATTAAGACTTTTTTTTTTTTCTAAAAAGGTAATTTAAAGTTTTAAATCAATCAAAAATCAAAATCATAACAATCGTTTTTCTCAAATTTATATACAATTTGAAATTAATATCATGAGTCTTTATAAGCAATAGGTAAGTTAATTTCAAATATTTAACAATATAACATTTAATGACTTTATTTCTTTTTACAATTTTTTTCTACTCATGATTTAAAGAAAAATATCAGTAAATTTAAATGCATACCTTGCAAAACTTTTATACTACAAAACTTTTTAAACTTGAAAAACTGTTTATACTAAAGGATTTTATTGCCTTTTATTTTAAAAACTTTTCCATACCTTTTATTATAATTGAAACTTCACTTCAGTATAAAGAAGACTTAAAAACAATGTTTCGGCCTTCTTTGGTCAATGGTGTTGATCGAGTGAGAGTCTCCTGCTTTAGGGTAATTATATCACGAATCCCTCACCAATCCTTCCCTATAACTATAGCTATTTTTTTCAGATAAAAAAAATTTGTAGTAGAGTTACAGTTAGGACTGTCAGAAGAATGTTAAAACTAAGTCTCCCTAAAGTCCAAGAGTCCATGAAAATCCAGCAACCTAAGTCACGATTGGGCATCATGATAACTTGATCATGAAAATGCTGCAGGTCACTGTGGCAGAGCCTGCAAAGAGTATGAGGCCAGTACTGGGCTGGAACTTCTTGAGCAACCTTCATCATTCCAGACCTTGTTCTCTGTGTTTTTCTACAATTCTCATAAGTTAAAATGAAATTGGAAAGAAAATATTTTTCTAGCAATGAGGACCTTCAGAGGGCTTAGGATGCAACTTGACAGAGCTAGTTAGTTTAAAGAATGGTTTGAATGAAAGGAGAAGTGTAATTAAATGTTGGTTGTTCAGGATTCAAGTATTTATTTGTAATTTAATTATTTTAAGTTTAAATTTTCCCTTGGTGAGAGCCGCAGTTAAAAGTAGAGGTAGGCAAGTATATGTACTTAGACTGTTATCTCCTTCTATTAACTTCCCTAGGCCACCATATCTAATCTTTTTATCTCTAACGATATCGCCTTAGTGAACTTGGGATGGAGGTTCACATCTTCTCCTAAAGATGGCAGAAACTCACAGTGAGAAATAACTATTTATTTAGTTCAGCAATTTGGGTGCTTCTGACCGAGCCATAATGCTTCAAGCAAGCTGTTGTCTATATGCACCAAGCTTTGATCTGCACTACCTTGGCTCTCATTTCTTCACGGCATATTACATGACTCACATTGCATCCTACAACTTCCAATCTTTTCATAATATCTGCTTGACCAGCTAGCTGTAAGCTGGCAACTTGAAGGCTATCCGGCCCAGCAAACTGAGTTTGATTCAAAGTAACTCGCCTACCATAACGGCTCTCCATTTAGCCATTTTATGTAGACAAAGAGGGAATTTATTAGTTACCATTAGTCATTAACTCTTTCTTTATTATTTATTATTGATACAGCTGCCATATCTTTATTTTCTTATTCCCTTTTTTGTAAATTTGTTTATCATTAAGTAATTAATCATTTTCAAGAGATATTTACTTTAAGGTTATTAACACACTAACAAAATTGCTTATCAGCAAGCCTCTTTCTTGCTATTATCGCATTAAATTAGTCACATGTTATTCATTTGCTTCTTCATTTTATTCATTTTTTTTCTAGACAGTTTTGTGTATATGTACCACTGGATTTCACTTATATTATAAACTTCCTAGTTCATTATTCATTTATTTTTTCTTAAATTTTGATCTTACATTAATACTAAATTGTTCAGTGGTAAAAATTACTAAGAACTGTTACTAAGAAGCGTCTTCGAATTTCAGTACTGGCCCGGGAAAGCAACTACTATCGACGCACCATCAGAGAAGCCATCGAAATAACGAAGAATCCGAAAAATATCAACAGGGAAGACGGTTACAGACTCAGCAAGAACTGGAAACCAGTGCTAGTCAACAAGAGGATCCAGCCAATCAGTGACCAGCTACCTGACTACTTCGGAGACCAGCCGCCAGAAGACAGGATCAACCAATGGGAAGGCAGGCTTCACTCAAGGACCGGACCATGACGGGTATAAGTACCCCTGGATTTGAAAACAGCTCTCATTCTCTATTCAACCCTAAAGAAGCCATCACAGGATGTGCGAAAGCTCGGCAACTATCAATAACTTGACACGGTCCATCCCGGAAGAAGAAACTGTATTAACATCTGATGACCGTAGAAGCCTACGTGAACATAATTATAGATAATTTAATTATTAATCTAAAGAAATTTTATCAATAACTTCCATGAATTTTCAATAAAATACTTAAAACCAAAAAGAAACTAATGAAATCTGCCTGACTTTTACATGTCCTTAATTATCGCTGATTGTTGATATTTCATCCATCTTTTATAGCATTTTATGCTATGCAAAAAGTATAACAGATGTAATTAGTAGTGAATTTATGTTGGGGTTCAGTCAAGGTTGATCAGTCAAGTGTTCAGTCAATCAACCTTGACCGAACCCCAACAAAAATTCTCTATTATTAATCTCTAAAAACTTTCCATTTACAACAGATATAGTTTTGTTCCACAATTTAAAAATGCCACTATAACCAAGCCCATTTTGTCATGTGATAACTAATGACAGAAAATCCCATACCACATGAAGTTTGTGAAGCATGACTCTATTTTTTCAAAAAGAAAAACATCATTTATACATGCTTCTAGTTGAAATTCTTTCCAACCAAACAGATTTGACAAATTTAACAGAAAGAAAAGGATTAAAAAATTACATAACTTGTAATTTTTCTGCTATATTACAGACAAGTGTCCTTGTGGACTGTAGCTCAAGTAAATTTTGGTATCACGTAACCAAATCTAACCAGGAATCCAGGAGAGAGATTACTAAACAAACTTCCCCTGAAATATCATTTATCTTCAAAGAGATAAAACTGAATTAAGATATGTTATCTTTAGTGAAAAAAATTCATCACTGGACAAAAAAAAAAAAAAAAATAAATAAATAATAATAATACAAGTTAGAAAACCAGCTTTTCTGGTTTGAATAACACAATTATCATTTAGTTTACCTTCAAGGGCAAAACAATTAAATAAATTATAGTTGTCAACAACACTGCTCAATGCATGAAAAAGGCCCCCAGTGACATAAAATATTAAGAATGATATAATGATCTAGATATAAACTTCATTAATGGATCAACCATACTTAGTCTAATGAAAATACATAAAGAAAAGAAAGTAAAGGTTTGAGTGGAAATACTTACTATATTTAAATCATCATGTAAATATTCAAGAAGTATTATTAGAAATTCATTAGAGTCTTGGTGAGCAGTTCCTTTGAATATATCCTTCAGACTACCCAGAAAATTCTAAAAATAATAATTCAATAAATTAAGAAACTGAAATTTCATTTGTTTAACTTTTATCTCCTAGAGTATAAGAACTTATTTTTCACAAGCAATTTTTTTTTTTTTTTACCAAAAAAACTTCAAAATAATTAAAACTAATTTATATAGGTATTGAGAATTATATAGGTATTGGTATAAGCATAACTAGGTATAGGTATAGGTATACCTAGGTAGAGGTATAGGAATATGTATATCTAACTTAAAGCACAGTCATTATTATTATTAACCATTAGACAAAATTATCAATGATTTCCAGTTATATCAATGAAATATATATTTGGTTCAATAATAAAGTAAAATTATTGTAACATTAATTCAATTAAGTGGCAAATAATTAAAAATTGGGTTTATTAAGGAATTGAACATAATAAAGAACCGTAATCTTCAGTCATAATAAAAATATAATAAGAATAATTAGTATTCAAATTCATTCCATTGAAAATTACTATAACTATTTATAATATATAATTTCATGCACAGGCATGCTCCCACACACACTTATTAATTTGAAAATTAACATTTTTGACACCCACATGAAGATATGCTATTTATTTGGAAAGTACATTAATTGAAAGTGGGAGCTATCCCACATTCAATTAACGTATTATTTACATTCATACATGTGCTTACACAAAAACAATTTCATAGCATTATTGTACAAATTATATATTTATTTCTAAATTAACAATTACTTTACCTATCATAATTAAAAATAAAACTACCATCAAATAAAAAATTGCATATTTCAAAAATTAACCATCCTTAAAAATATTAGAATTTTATAATCATCAAATAAAATTCAGAAAAAACCCAGGAATATTGTTTAAAGTATAGCTAGAATTATTTCACCATAGATTAAAGAGAATATAGAAGAGAAACTCCCACATGCAAAGTTTGTTAACAGTAATTTGTAGCCACACCATGAGGAGTAATATTGGACAAAAAAATGTTTGTAAATTATTATTTTAAATATTCTTATAGGATTCAAATTATCTGATCAGAGAGGATTTCACCCCCAATGTTCGCTGGATTTATAAAGATTTTATATTTATTAAAATTAAATTAGTTTATACTTATAGTTTGTACTAGTTTGTACTTGTACTTATAGAATCATACAAATTTTAATTGTCTCTTATTTAATTTAAATTAAATTTAACAATGTAAAAGACATTAGAATTTATTATGTGGCACCAGGGTAGCTCATGGAATTATTTCAGGCCTTGCAATGCTGATGCTGCAGGTACAAATCCCACCCTGGGCTAGCTTTTATAGATTCGTAAATTGATAAATAATTTAATAAAGATATAAAAGTAGTTGAAAAGGAGGCAAGACGGTTACAGACTCAGCAAGAACTGGAAACCAGTGCTAGTCAACAAGAGGATCCAGCCAATCAGTGACCAGCTACCTGACTACTTCGGAGACCAGCCGCCAGAAGACAGGATCAACCAATGGGAAGGCAGGCTTCACTCAAGGACCGGACCATGACGGGTATAAGTACCCCTGGATTTGAAAACAGCTCTCATTCTCTATTCAACCCTAAAGAAGCCATCACAGGATGTGCGAAAGCTCGGCAACTATCAATAACTTGACACGGTCCAACCCGGNTTTCCTATTTGCCAGTTTAATATTCTGCTATAATAAATGTATTTATTTAATGATTGTCTTTTTAGTCTGCATTTTGTTTCTAAACATTAATTTAATTTCTGCAAGAGTAAGAAATTTTGCAAGACTTTTACACATGAATTAACTAAAATTAGTTTTTTAAAAAATTATAATTAATTCGTTAATTGGCTGTACTCTATATAATGCGGTATCCACCCAAAACTTCACCACATATCATATTTATTCTCCCCATCCTTGCAAAGCTCCTAGATTCTTTCCAATCTGGTTTTCGACCTGGCTTTTCTACCCAGACTGCTCTCCTAAAAATAACCTCTGACATCCAAGCTGCAATTGATCAAAGAAAAATCTCAATCCTTGTTCTCCTTGATTTCTCAAAAGCCTTTGATACGATTGATCACTCCCGTCTGCTTTCTAAACTTAAACTCCTTTCCTTCTCCAACAATTCCCTTCTTTGGTTTCATTCATTCCTGTCAGGCTGATCCCAATTAGTTTCTATCCCCAAAGCACCTTTATCTTCCCCTCTTTCTATTACATCTAGGGTCCCACAGGGCTCTAGCATCTCTGCCACCCTGTTCTCTGCGTATATAATGACCTCAACCTTTCCATTAGACACTGTTCCTATCACATTTATGCAGATGATACCCGAATTTCTTCCCTCCAGAAGAATTACAAACCACCATCCAAAAAATCCAAGAAGACCTAAATTCAATATGTTCCTTGGCTTTGACAAACAAGCTTTCTCTGAATGTCAAAAAATCTCTATTCTTGTTTTTGGGTCTAGATCCTTGCTTACATCACTCCCTACTATTCCTTCCCTCACAATTAATCAGTGCCCAATTTCCTTTTATTCCTCAGTCAAAACCTTTGCATTATCCTAGACAAACCTTTTCATAGAAACCTCAGATTTCCACTCTCCAACAATTTCGCCGCTCTAGTCATCTCCTACCTTGTAAAACCCGTAGTCTCCTTGTGCCCTCACTCATTTTCCCTCATTTTGACTAGGGTTTGCTCTGTTTATGGGGGCCTCACAGGAGAACTAGAGGATAGGCTTAAGCTTCTGCTAAACAGTTTCATCAGTCTTTGGTTCTCCGAGGAGTGCCCACATTACAAAGCTGTACTCCGAGTCAGGATGGTTATACCCTAGGCAATATTTCCTTGGTTCTCTCCTCTATAAAGCCTTTTTTTCCCATTCCCCTCCCTACCTGTATGATCTTTTAACTTTCAAATCCTCAGTACTTTCCCGCCCCTCCCGTTCTCGACTTTCTGACCTTTATCTCCCCCCTTACAAATCCGCTGCATTTAGTAGCTCCTCCCTCATCAGTTCCTGGGCTCTGGAACTTGATCCCTATAAATATTCGTCACTCTTCCTCACCCCCATCCTTTAAATCCCAGCTATTTCAACATCTTCTCTCTGAACAATCGGGTATCAGGAACTGCTAAACTGTATCTTGTTTAATTTTTATTTTTAACATGGTTAATTGTTATTCTATTAGTTTTGTTTTTCATTGTTTTTTCTTGTGTTGCACTCATTGTCTTTTTGTGCCTATATTTTTTATTAATTTATTTTATAGTATTTTTTAGATGTTTTTTTATTAATTATTTATTTTTATTTCTGTACTTGTAAATATTATCATAGTTCTGTTCATAATATTTTATATCATTAGCCTATTGTTTATTTGTACTTTTTATTTTTATTGTTGCAACTAGGTCAGAATCAGCTATACTGTAAGTTGTGATCTTGTTATTCAAGGGGACTTATGTCCCACAATAAAATTTCATTTTCTTTCTTTCATTTCTTTCAAAAATAACTGTTGACTGTACCGTGTCCTATAATGGCTTAAGTCAGGTAGAAGTCTGTCTATGTGTTTCGTTTTTTATTGTTTGTCAGCATATCGGTATAAATGTGAATAAGTGCCTAGATTTATGTGCATTGCCACTGTATTAGTGCCTGTTTGGATAACACATGTTTTAGATGTTCGTAACACATAGTCATGGAAGGATCACTGGATACAGACTTCACTGCTCTATCAGCTAATTCATTCTCATGTATACCTGAATGTCCTTTTATTCAAGCAAAATAAATCCAATTGTTTCCTATTGTCATTAAGTAACATAAAATTCTCTTAGTTTCTTCGATTATGAGCATTGTCTATTTGAAATCATATTTAATGTTGATTTACTGTCAGTTAATATATTAACACACTGGTCAGTTCCAATGCGTGTATGATACCTAGTAATTTCACACTGGCTGCATTAAGATTTGGTTATAGCACAAAAATATAATTTTTAATTTATTATGTTACCTTCAGGTCTTTGATAGAGTAGACTCTCACATCACCAGACCACAAATTACGAAATGCAGCAATCACTTCCTGAGCAATTTTACCTTTTGTCTTACTCTGATAATTAATAGGTAACTGTTTATTTATAGATATAAGTTCAGAAACAAGAGGTTTAGTATTACTAAGACATTGTAAAATTGAATTCATATAGCAGTTGTTGGCAAAATTCTTCAAACCAGTTAGCCCAGCAGCCTATAAAAAAAAAAAAAAAATAGTTAGTTTACACACTTATTTTATTCTAAAATAGTTAAGTTTGATAGTTGAAATAATGATTAAAAAATTGTTGGTAATGTGTTATTATACCATTGTAATGTTATTTTATTATATTAGATTAATTTTGTTACATAAAGATGAAATTAACAATGAATAATCCATGCAATGCCACCATAGTTTAAGAAACCCATGACTGACATTAAAATATTTTTAATTATATAAATTTTTAACCTTGCGGGCTCCAGGGTAGCTTATAGGATCCACTTGGGTCTTGTGCTACAAGTTAAAACCCGCCCAAGACAAGCTTTCATCAAATAATAAAAGCTTCTTCTGAGCCATGGATGTTTAAAACAGGATGGTAACCTGTAGATAGCCTTTACCTCCCTGGCCCAAAGTAGTTGAAAAAGAGTCAAATTTTTCTTTATTTCTTTTTTTAATTTTTCTTTATTT
>KZ808212.1:120290-182573 GCA_000696205.2 Oncopeltus fasciatus
TTCAAAATTAAAATTAAAATAAATTTTAATATTAATAGCTCTCAAACTGGGGCAATCATTATATTAAAAAATACATCAATATATATTTTATAAATAAAAAAACTGACCCTTTTAGAGCGGAAAATAAAATAATTTGGAAATCGGAAGTGGTGTTGGTATTTTTCTGTGAGGACCATAATGGAAAAAAGATTGAGCGTATTCGAACAGCTAGGCTAGGAAGTAGTGAGAATGAGACACAGCTAGTAACTGGCTTAGGGAGCACTCTGCACATGCCCCTAATCCAGTTAACACCAGCTCCTCTTTCAGCTTATTTCTCCTTTTTATCTCTCACAATTTTTAGGAATTATAAAGTTATTAATTTGAATTCATTTGAATCATAGTAATTGTCAAAATGATTGAATAGAAATTTAGACATATAGTTTTTATAGGGTCATAATTTGCATATGAAACCAGTACATTTCCCTCCCTTCATGGACTCAGATAGTAGAAAGTGAGGTTAAATAAAAATAAAAAAGATGACTGCCTGATTTTTATGGCCTATTTAATAAGGGGGCAATTATAGGAAGATTAAAATTGAAAATTTTTAATACCAACATTATTATTAGAGTAAAATAATTGAAAACATGTCAGTATTTAAAAAATGTAATTTTCTAATGGAGAAGGAGGAGATAGTCGGGGTGCGGTCAAAGGTGTATTATAATAAATAGAAACAAATTGGTGAACCAATATGGTTTTATTTTTGCTAACATTTTGATCTGAATTTCAGGCCTTCTTCAGGGCCATAGTCTCATATAGAAAACAAAGGGAGTGTACTCCATTGGCTAGAACACGCAGTTCAAAACCCTCTCCCTTCGTTATCCCCATAGCCCTGAAGAAGGCTGAAATTCAGGCCAAAATGTTGGCAAAAATAAAACCATATTGGTTCACCAATTTGTTTTTATTTATTAATAAACCTTTGACTGAATTCCGATTATCTCCTCTTCTTGATCAACAATGGTCAACCAACATACTATAAAAGTAATTTTCTAATGTTTACCAATTCTTTTAAATTTGTAGAAAATTGAATATTAAAAAGCATAATTAAGAATATATTTTTTTCAATGTGTAGAAACCAAATTTTACATGGTAAGAGTCCATTTATAAGTTGTCCAATTAATTAATTTGTTTATTTAGTTTAATTTATTACAATATAGACTAGTTTATATGAGGTTCCATGAGAAATATATTCAAATGAAATCTAAAGACACAATGCAACACAAGATATTTTTAAATATCATATTCAAATAATTTGATAATAAATGATTTATAAAAATAGCAAAATTAATAAGAAAAACAAAATGAATTTCTATTGAAAATCTAAACTAATGAATTTGATTCATTCAATTTTTATAAGAACTCTTCTTCATGCTAATACTAGATTTATTTTATGTTAGTTAAATATTTGCTATATTTTGAAATATAATTCCAAAAGTAACACAAAAGCCTAAAACAATTTTAATAAGAAATAAATTTAAAAATAATTAAGATGGGGTAAATAAAATTGTTACACTATATGAATATAATATAATATTTTATTTATATAAAACTAAAAAAATTATTGGAATATTTTTTATTTATTTTTTTAGATAACCACCAAAATAAAATTAAAAAACATTACATCACACCAAATATCAATATAAAGAGAAAAGAAGAGTTAATGAATATATGCAGAAAGTAGAGAAGCATGAGAAGAGTAAACAGATTAAAGGCATGAGGCTTCAATCACGTGTGTCATTCACATGGACATAGTAAAACTGAAATATTTTTAAATAAACTTTCAGTAATTTAAGCCTTTCATACAAGAAAATCGTATGATATTGTATGATATTTTATATTTTAACATATGATGGCAATTATTTTTTCTTATTATAGAATGAGTAGGCTGTGCAGAAGTTAAAACCCAAGGCACATTTAATTTAAATGAAATATATTATTGGAATTTTTTTAATTGAATTTTAATTTTTAATCATTATTTAAAGGAACTTCAACGCTAATTTATATTATTCTCATGTAATTTTATTTCAAGTATTCATTGCTCTTGAAGTCATACAATACAAGTATTCATTTTTTTTTTCAACAAAATTATAAGATCAAAAGAATAAATCATACATTATTTCATACATGATTTTACCTTTATAAGAGTGCCCTAACAGCACATATTGAAAGAAATAAACACGCACGCACGCACGCACACACACACGCATGCACCCACACACACACACACACACACATGCACACACACACACACACACACACACCCACGTACCCACACACTCACACATAAAAATATTGCATTCTATATGTCTGTAGATTTGATGATGACAAGGCAATAAAAAATAAATTAACCAGATTAAAATTATCATTACATTTAGAATAGATTTTATATAGTGACAAATCTGGTGTGGATAATTGTTAAAATAAATAATATCCAAAACTTTCCAATAAAAAAAAAGAAAGAAAAAAAAAGAAAGTTGCATAGGAACTAATAAAATTTCTCAGAATCATAGCTGATGAATATTGGCACTTTAACTAAGTCATATAAAATATATTTTTTGCCGATAAACACTGCTGAGTTCAGTTCCATTGCTCTAAACTAAATATATTGCCCAATGCAGTGTAAAAACACTGGGAAAAATATTAAATAAGTATTTTTTACTTACATTTTATATATCAGGTTATCCCCATTCCTATTTGTCTCTCAATAATGAACTTAGCCTTTCCCTTTACATTTAAAAGTGATATAACAAATTTCATTACTTCTTATTCAAATTGTTTACTTGAGTAAAATTCTAAAATATTTTGTTAATCAATAAAAGAATGTGCGTAGATTTTCAATACTCTAAACTAAATATGGCCCACTGCCTCAAAAACTTTGTTGATTGCAACAATATATATTTTTTCAGTATAATTTCAATTTTTTTTGTTTGTGATAAATATTTCATTTGCTTACTTCACTGTTATAAAAGAACTATTACTATCACTCTAGTTCTTTTATTACAGTAAAGTAAGCAAATGAAATATTTTTAAAAAAAAAAAAAAAATTGAAATTTTTATTATGAACCAGTAAAAATGAATGAGAAATTCACATATTAATAATTTATTATTACAAGCTATTTACTATGTAATTAGGAAGGGCATATCATATGAATAAATGAAAAACTAGCTTACCGTTTTTCCATAAGTTGAATCTGCTCTTTCTGCATAAACAACTGGTTTATTTGCTCTAGTAAAGCTGGGCATTCTCAAACTCCCCTCATCATTCATCTGCAGTAAGAAATGAACCAATTGAGTTTTATTCTGTTCCCTGCACTAAAAATTATCTAAATTTACGTGGGATTAAAGACCACAAAATAAATAATATTTACTCAATACCAATATTTTTTTTAGAATTTGCTAAACTTAAACAACAAAATTGTATGAATAGACATTAAAAGTAGTCAGTAACTGTAATCAATAGTAAACATTATTTAAAATTATAAGCATTTAATCTAAAATATAGATATTAAAAAATNATTATATTGTATTTCCTACAAATATAGAGCCTACATTCTCATGTTAGGTTTGGATATCTGACTAAGAATCACCATTGATCTGAATTTTTTTTTCATTTTTAAATTGTTTAAACTGCTAAAAATAATTAGTAAAGATATAAATAACTACAAATAAATTTTTAAAAAAATTTGTAAATAACTTGTTGTGGTATGATCTGTATCTTAAATTTCAGATGAAATGCAACCCCTGTTTGGTCCTTCATTGTGATGCTGAGTTTTGCATCTTGTAATTTACATTTTCCTTCCACAGACTTCAATTCCGTGTCCTATATTTCCCTCTAAATTGTTTAAGTGGCAAATAACCAAAATTGGGGCTATCACCCTGATTTAACTTCATAATTGTTCCCAAAGAATAGGTACTTTTTGGTTATATAAAAGAATATATAAATAAATTATTTGAAACTTTATTAATCACATGTTTATATTACATTTCTGCAAATTTTTTTGTAAAGAAATCGAGCTACATATTGCTCAAACACATTACTTGCAGAAAAGAAAACAGATAAATCCACAATAGCCAAAGATTTTTACAAAACAGACCATAATATTGCATTTGAAAACACTAAAATAATAGCCAAGATCGACAAACAACATAGGACCATTACAGAAGCAATAGATATTAGAACATAAACAAATAAGACAGATACAGACTAAGCACAAACTGACATCCTGCTTGGACATACCAACAAACATGGACATCACGAGATGGTGTCTTTATGTAAGACCCTCGCTCTACGGGATCTTAGACATGAGATAGCAGAATCCTGCCACTCCACTGGAACCAATAGGTAGAAACCTTGTCTCTTTTAACTCTTTCTTCTATTGTAACCCTGAAGAAGCTCACAATAAGATAAGAGAAAGCATGGGAATCATCAATAAAGTAAAACAGTCCAATCCATAAGAAGAAAATATCAATCTACATGAAAATATCTAGCACCTACAAATCTTAAAATACTTAAAATAAATTTGGTATTTAAGCTTTTTTTTTTTTTTCAAACCATATTGTAATGGATGAGTTTATTCTGATATCAAACAAAGGAGAGAGGGTGGGGTGTTTATAGGGAGTAAAATAAAATCAGTATTTCATTTTTTCATCGCAAACACTTATATTAATTCATTTTTGGTTAGAATTAGGTGGGGAGGGAGTTTAGAGGAAGGTAAAAATATACAATCAAGGTATCTTCTTTCTAATTTGTTACAAAAAAAATCTTGTAGAAAATAATAAATGAAAATGTAATTTTCAAACATTTACATTCTATAAAAGTTTTACAAAAAGTGCTTATTAAGAGAGATATTTAAGACTGTATATGACATGCTTTCTCCATGTTTCCATTTTTGTCAGTCTAGGGCCAGCCTTATAAGTGGTCGCACATTACTTCTCTGGCTTTAATAAAACATTATAAATCTGCTTAATTTATGGAGTTCATGCGTGGGCTTTTTTCTTTCATTTAAACTTTAAAAGAAACTTTTTTAAATAATGATTTTAGTTGTGGTATTTAATCCCTCATTAAATTGTATACAAGAAATGCAAGAGAGCCAGAAAAAAATGTTACTACCTCAGCCAAGACTCGAACCTGGGTCTCCTGTTGCAGTGGTCAGCATAACTGCCCGGAAAGCAGGAGACCCGGGTTCGAGTCCCGGCTGAGATAGTAAGATTTTTTCTCTGGCTCTCATGCATTTCTTGATAAAAAGAAACTGTTTTAGTTTTAGTTTTTTAATTTCCCTTCACCTAATGAATAATTATTTTCCTCGTCTTCTCTAATTATTGTTGTTACTTAAAATATAGGTTTTCTTCACTTGTTAATTTATCATTAATTGATTTACTTCCCTTCATGGTTCCAAATCAAAATCATAGGCATGTACTTCTTCAAGATCTTATCACTTCTATAAAGTATTTTTAACTGCTACTGTTATATTTTCTAATTATTTTTCTTCTACTTCAAAATCAATATACTGTTGTAACAATGATCCCTAATTAGAAAACTAATTTCTTTTTCTTGCTATTATCATATTTTGTTCAAATTATTTATTTATTTTTAGTATTTCCCATAAAAGCTCTAGATAGATTACAATTATTAACTCAAAATAGTATTTCTGGCATAATTATTTAGAGTATTAAATACCTGATCAATACATAATGTTTATAGTGGATGAGTCAAAGAAATCACTGTTAAGAAACCACTTTAAAGATTGATGTGTACTAGTCCAAGTCTCAAGGCAAAGGCAAAGTACATACTAGTAAAGTATTCTCAGAAACCAAAAAAAAAATTGAAATTTTTATTATGAACCAGTAAAAATGAATGAGAAATTCACATATTAATAATTTATTATTACAAGCTATTTACTATGTAATTAGGAAGGGCATATCATATGAATAAATGAAAAACTAGCTTACCGTTTTTCCATAAGTTGAATCTGCTCTTTCTGCATAAACAACTGGTTTATTTGCTCTAGTAAAGCTGGGCATTCTCAAACTCCCCTCATCATTCATCTGCAGTAAGAAATGAAATTATAATTTTTAGGTTTAAATTTTTTTTTTTTTTTAATGGAAAAAGTATTATGATTAATAAAAGAAATATTCTTTCTGTTAAAAATTGTATTTCATAACTTGTTTTGGCTATCTTTGGCCATCTTCAGACTGAAGCTCTGAATTGCCAGCTCCATCTCAAAGATAGCAATGTAGCCGAACATAACTATGAAAAAAGTTCAACAGGAAGGCAATCTCATGTATTAATAATATTTATCGCATCTGTAATTTTTCCCATGTTACAATAAATAAATATAAATATATATATGAAAAATTAATGAAATGAAAAACTCACGGCAGTGATATATATATCAAATAAGAACAGGAGGAAGAAAGAGGGTCGTTAACACACAAAATGAAAATATTACAGGGAGACTTCTCAACCTTGGCCAGTGAGGAATCAAGAGAAACTAGTGAGAATCTCCTTGAAAATTTTACTCATTGAAATTTTTTTTCTTTTTAAATGAATTTAATTACGTATAGCTTGTTCTAAATAAGGAGGATAAGTAACATTTCTTTCAAAATTTGTGTCATGCTACCACCTGGGAATCCTTCATGAAGTCAATTAAAGTTGACGCCATCACGAATGAATGACGCCATACCAAATTGGAAATATTCTGGTAACATTGACTGTTACTACCCCTTTTCTTGGTAGGCGTTTTCAAGGAAAAGTCTTTGTTTCAGACACCTCTCCACATGGCAACAAGGTCTAGGNTTTAAGTCAAGAAACTTTCTAAAAGAGTTCTAGAAGATACTTATCTTCTTGAGATACTAAATATCTAAAAGTAGATTTGCTATTCTTTAAGAAAGATTTAAAACATTCTAAACTATCAGAACAATTTTGGTCTTATTACCTGAGCAATATTAGGAGATGATGAAGATCTCTTCAAAATCCCTCCACTGGATGGACCATCCTCTTTTTTAAGGGGAATTCTTGAAATTCCTATAATGAGAGGGAAAGAAATCATAAGTTGTTCTTGTTATCATTAGAATTACTAATTACTCAACATACTATTAATTAGCCAATTTAAAGCATTTCATTTATTATTCTTTTGTTTTAATAGAAGGCTTCTTAGATTAAGGAACTTTCAAGAACAAATAATTGAATTAAGAAAAATTATCTGTTTTCTGAGTGCTAACAAATTTATTTCTTTACTGATTCTTAGAATGAAGAATTTTAAGTTTACATAAATAATAAATAATTATAATGTAAATGAGGAAAGCCATCATCTTTATTTCACAGGACCCTATAGATATATAAAAAATAGGTGCTGGATATGTAAAGTTTTTAGTCCATTTCTTAATGAAATTATTTTAATTAAGTTGACTATAAGTGGAAGAAAATAAATTATTAACTATTTGTAGATAAGTTAAAAAAAAAATCTGTTTATGAATTTATAAATAGATAAAGATGCCAAAGAGTTTAGAAGTAAGATAAGTAAAAATTTGAAATAATTTGCTTTAATAAATAAAAATAAAGTGCTGTGATACTATATTATCATAATTAAATTTGTTTCATGAAGAGAGGATTGTCGGGAATTCGGTCATGGTAGTTGAAGAATAAAAAACTAATTTGTAACCAAAAAAGTTTTTATTTTTGCCAAAGTATAGCCCTCATCAGGGCTGAAAAGAATCCTTGAAGTTTACAAAAGCCAGGCATGTGGTACTGAATCATATACTTTCCAGTATGTAAATCATGTAAGTCATTTATGCTGTACTTAAATTTCTCTTCCAGTGGATTGAATGTTCTGTAATTACTATTATTATTATTTATTAGATTATTAGGAGCTCCTTGCATCCCGAGAACCTTTTAGGCTGGAGCTATAATGTGATGAGAATCCCCTGTTTGTTATATACTTACTACATGGTGTAAGTAGTTTATAAACAGAATGTGACAAGTGATTGGTCAATAATTAGCTGGATCTGCTAGATTTCCTGCCTTTAATTTGAGATAGTTTAAACCTTCACCTAAAAAGTAGGGAAACTCAGTAGGTGTCTGAAAGAATTGGTTAAAGAAGGATAAGAGTTACGCATGTCCCTATGCGCCTGTTGATTGCAATAGGTTGGCTGAGACCAGATAGAGCTTCAGCAATGTTACACAACTTTTTGTATAATTATTGTTATGCCTACATATTATTATTATTGTTTTTTTTAATAATTATCATTATTTATAAATTATTTGGTAGAATTATAATTTAAGTTATATTTATCTAAATAAATATGGAAAAAATTTTTAAGGATCCCTCCTGAATCCAAGCTGCCTTAAGGGGAGGGCCATCTTTATATCGACATAACAATGAATGGATTATTAAATATTTAGTTGCCACTCTAAATCCCAATGCAGGGGAAACATTTAAAGTCTTTGTAAATAATATAGATACAACTACAGTCTTTTTAAAAGATATAGATTTGTGAAGTCTCTAGCCCAATAAACACAAGCTCACAAAAATAGCTCCCTTCTTCTGAAAATAAATAATGAAAAATCTACTTAATATTAATCATAACATATTACATTACAATAATATAAACTTAACTCACTCCTCTTTTAGCATTCTGAGGAAATTATTGTTTTAAATGAATTTTTACATTGCGCTAAAATGAATTGATAACTGAGTTGACACAGTTTGGGGATATTAAAGTTTAGAAAATGCATAAAAGACATCAGGAGAAATACGTGCCCACCTCTACTCTAGTGCCGACCTTTGAAAAATTTAAATTAGCAGAAATAATAATATTAGATCTCCAAGCACTTAAGAGTTCATCCTTAGGGCCCTTATTTATGCTACTCATGTTTTAACTATCACTACTCTAGTAAATGCCCAAATAAAAGGCATTGTGGTAAATTTGAAATTTCCATGATTCAAATATGTATGAAGAAAGCAAAACAATAATTGAGAAGGCTAACATCCGGCTTTTGATAGAATCTGCCCAGAATGAAATTAAGAGTTGCTGAAAAAAGAAAAAAAAAAAAAAAAAAAAAAAAAAAAAAAAAAAAAAAACCTTTAACCAACACCCTACTCATAAGGATCCTATTCCGAGGGTTCTACATGGACTTATAATTATAAAAAATTCTAATGAATGTATGAAATATATTGCCTGATTGATCACTGTCATCACCACACTTGCAAAAAAGAAGTTGACTCTTGTGTCTTAAATATGACACACCAAAAGATCAAAGGCCCACATCACACTCTGGTAGAACGCCTGCTCTTAGTAGAAAGCCCAAGATCTTATCTGTCGCTCTAAAAAGACCCATATCAAGTGGATCCTAGCATTGGTTCACTGAACACAGATTTCATAAACTCTTTTACTCCAATTGATTAAATAACAAAATCCAATACTAATAAATTACTAATTTGAATCGTACAGGGAGCTAGAAAAAAAAATTCTCTACCTAAGCCGGGGAAATTAAAAATTAATAAATGCCATTAAAAAAGGACTACCCCTAAAAAAAATGTAGTATACATGTGTATTTGTGTTTACTTGCGCACACACATCCATAAAAACAAGCATACTAATCCTTAGATGATTTTAGTTGGGGTCCGTCAAGGTAGATCCAAAAAACACAAATTTAAAAAATTTATTTTTTAAATATGGGTTTTTTGGATCTACCTTGACCGAACCCCAACTAAAATCACCTAAGAATAATATCTACGGTAAAAAAAAACTCTTTCAAGCATACTAATGTACACATATACATGCACAAGTAAAGATACATATAACTTTTTGTGTGATAATTTTTCTGAATATATCATTTATTAATATTTTGATTTTTAATTTAGAGGTAACTAGTTGAGTATCGAGCTTTTTCGAGAGGTTAGTCAGGGATTCAGCCTTAAGAGCTGAAGAACTGAAAACAAAAAAATTTAGATAGCCAATATTTTGGCCTAAATTTCTGGCCTTCATCAGGGCTAATGGGGTGATAGGGTGAGACTCATGCTCAACAGTAACTAAATCAGTCATGGCATACACATATATTATTATTGTTGAAGTCATTCAACATTTATATTTACATATAACTGACATTTATAAACATTTTCTTTTTTTCAGTTTTCTGTTTATTTTATTGGTTTACCATAAAATAAACAATTGTAATCTAAATCGGGTTTTTGTCAATGCAATAAGACTTAAGGATGTTTTTCTTAATTTGTTTTCCTCATATTTCCAAATGTTATCTTTGAAAATGACAGGTAAAAGAGTATTTAACATTTTGGGTTGGAGAGGCTGGTAGTCAAAGTAAATGTAATTGCCCCGTGCTTGTTATTTGCTGTTTGTGAATCACAGCCATCATACTGCAGTGAAATTATACAAATATTGATATTGATATTAACGCAATTTTAAGTGTACGCTTCATCCGTACATAATTAAATATAAGAATAATCATTAAAATTAATTAAAGGTTGTAATAACGTTAACTGCGAGTTGACCACACATATAGACTTAGAGCTTTTATTTTCATTCAAGCGCTCGCAACTAAATTTTTCCCTTTTAGTTTTCATTATATTTTCAACATTTTTATCTCTAAGAGATGATTTTAAAATTTCCATCTTTCCGAAATTTCATTAAATTATCTTTATTTTTTGATGATTATTGAAGAAAAATTCATATTAAAGTAGATGTTTATATGTAAGAAAAATGCACGTATGTATATGTATCGCTCAAGAATTTAGAATGTAATTAGCAATTTGGGCTTATTTCGCGTTAGTTTTTTTCTTTCTTTTCTTTGAACCTTCCATCAACCACCCACTTCAGTTTCATGGATTCTTACAAGTAGCCACTGGAGTACCCACCCTATTCTAAACATTCATGGATGGAATAGAACCCGNAATTAATTATTCAATTTATTATTTTTTAATCAAGTTCATTTCATTTGTAATTTCCTTGAATACAATTTTTTTTTTATTTGTTAAACTAATGCCAATAAACCATTTTCATTGTAAACCTATAAATTCTGTACTTTTCATTTCATGAAACATCAAAATTTTTCTTGCTCCCTTTTTTATTAAAATTGCAAATGATTTATATACTTATTATATTAATTTATGCTATGCCAATATTATTGTGAGCTAATTCAGAAGTCACAATCAATATTGGGAAATTCATTATTGCATAAACCACTACAACCAGACCCGGCATTTTATTTAGTGTATGAGGATTTTTACCCTTGGTTCAGCCTCTGCACGCAACAATTATGACTTAAATTGACAACAAATTAAAAAATTTTATTTGGAGACAAATGGTAAACTCTTCTTCCAAATATTATGATAAATATCTATCTCTGAATTAAAAGGCTTTATTATTTTTAAAGTGAAGGAGGCAAAATTAAAATATTGTGACAATTCATTCTTTATAGATGTCACTGTTCCTGATTTTTTTTTTTAAACTAAGTTTTATGACTGAGAACATTATATAATAACATTATTTAATTTGAATTTTGTTATGTAATCACTGTATTAAGTATAAAGCATTATTGTCTTTAATTTAAAGTGGAGTTTATATATCAATGCAACGATGTGTTTGTTTAGTGAGATAAAGACCTAAGAAAGTTCACACAGATTAATTTTGAACAGCGAAAGATATGATTCAGCTTTAATAATAAAATGTATTTTATTTCACAGCTTTAAGTAAACATTTTTTACTTATTTAGTAAATTCATGTATCAAAAATATTATTCTTTGAGAGTATTTAATAATTATTTGAGAATTTAATAACTGATTCAATAGCATCATTAATTTAGTATATTAAGAGATATGATGCTTGATGCTTCAAAAACAATGAACACCTTGGTTATTCCATAACGTGGTATTGAATAGCTGGATTAAGCAGGAGCAGAAGACAGAAGTAAATTAGCTAAGTTCAATATACTCATAAATGAATGTGACATTAAAAAAAAGTTTCATTGACATTCTTCCAAAACTTTGGTTTGAGATTAAAATCCTACCAAGATTACCAAGTTTGGTAAGTTCATTTTTGGCAATTACAGCAAATTTTTGAAGAATAAGTTATTTTCACTTAACATACAAAAGTAAATAAAAGTCAAAGGAGCAAGTCAATGGATATTGATTTTCCACTGTCAATGGATATCCTTTTGCACTAAGGATAGTAGAAAGGAGAATTTTGCAAACACTAGTGTCACCTGAGAAAGTATATAGGCCCTTCAACTACATCTTGCTGATTGCAAGTAAAGAGGGAGAATGGAAATGCAATATTATATCAGGGAGAATTCCATTCAGACAATTTTGGAGTAGAAGAGGCTTGAGTTAATAGCCTCAGAAGAACTGGTGTCGGGCTATTTTAAGAGCCTTCTTGTATCTGATAACAAAGGAAACAATGTCTTCAATCATTGGGTATTGTCATCAGTCTTTATGCAAGTTCAAAAAGTCTCAATGAATTAAATCCAAGGCCAGGGGAATGGAGAGGTATTCAAAAGATTCTTCAACTTGAAAGCTTGAAACATCTGAATGTAGTTCACAAACTCAGTTAAGATGGTGTCATTGCTAAGACTCATTTTGAAGGGTTCTGAAATAAAAATTTAAGAAACAGTACACTAGATTCCCAAGTATTCAAGCTTGTTCATATGAATCCATACTTTAATCATGGCAATAAGGTTGGGAGCAATATCAATTCACTTAACGATAGTTCTTCTTTCTGGAAGATCTCACAAAAGAACCAGGTTAGTAAATCTTAGTTTAACTTGCCAAGTATAATTAACATAGCAGGTCTTGCAGAAGAGCCAAGATAGCAGCAAGGGAAAGAGATAACCCCAATAGCTAACCCCTTTTCATTAGGCCCTATAAAATGAATAGCACAATAATATAACTTAAATTAACAACTAGGTAGTCGTGTTGTGTTTATGATCTCTGAATTGCTTATCAACATAATATTGGAATGGATCCAAATAAGAGGATCACATAGTGGGGTTCAAAGGGATACTGTACACAGGGTTTACAACTTATGAAAATGGAAAGAGAGGATTAGTAATCCTGAATAAAGGAGAAATCAGAGTGGCTGCCCTTATTTAGAATTAACGACATATGGGAATGATGGAATATTGTCTTGTGAGACTGCCAGATGTCCTTTCAAGGACAAAAAGACGTTACCCTGTTAGGCTAACAATTCAATCACTAGAAAAACAATGGCAGAGTATGAGAAAGAGGGGAGAGGAAGGCAAAGAGAGAGAGAGAGAGAGAGAGAGAGAAAACAGTTATGTGCCTAAATAACAATGGCAAAGGCCTACAAGAAAATGATTGAAAGGGTAAGAAAGCAAAGATGGTGTCTAGCTAGCCCTGGGGAAAAATGTAACAAAAGGAAGTGGAGGATCTTGGGAACCATTCCTGAGCCATTAATATATTTTGAGACAAACTCCAACACTGATCTAAGTCCCTATTTTCTAATTATTATAACACAATTTGGCTAGAGATACTCCAGGACAATCTGAAAAAAAGGCAAAGAATACGACTCCTGAAATTTGCAAAGGTTGGGATAACAGGTGTATAGATAACAGTCAAAAGGCAACGATAACTAATCTAATAACTTAATTAGATTAGATTAGATTTGATTAGCAATGTGCGAAGGCAGATATAAAATAAGTAGTGCACATATTTTTAGTTCTGATGATATCACTATTAGCAGTACTTTTAATGCTGTATGATGGCCAACAATATTGAAAACCCTATAAAATGCAGTAGCGCTTCATCCATTTTTGCTCAGTTGAGTATCATCTTAGTAGGGAGGAAAGCACTACAGAAGGAATAGCAGAAACTGAGTTGAAGAGAGAGGCACTCCACAAGAATCTGTCTGCCCAAGAATGTGGCTTGTTGTCTTCCATAATGTGCTAGAGAGGCTAAATGGAGAAAAAATTCCAGTGATACCTACAAAATGAACAAATAGGCACAGGAAATTATGAAAAGTGTTGAAACAGGTGACAAAGGTCATAAAAAAACATTCAGTGGAGCAGCTAAAAGAAATATCACAGTAAATTTTCATAAAGAAATTTAGTCCTTCCAGAGACAAAAGTAGCAAGAAAGATAACCCATCATTTCCACTCCATAGAACCTCCTCAAGTGTTATACTTCCTCTCAGATATTAAAAGCCTTCTAGAACCTCTCACTGACTGAGTTGAAAAAATCCCCTACCTTAAAAAACTTGCAGGATAGACCATGGATACTAGACCAATTAATGCAATCTCTATGTGAATCTTACTTATAAACATTGATGGAATGACTCAAATAAAAACCTAATTAAAATATAAAGAGAGGATTGTTGGGAATTCGGTCATAGAAGATACCATTACTAGCAGTTACTACCACCGAATTCCAGACAATCTTCTCATCATAGAACTTGACGGTCAACAATTCATTACTTTTAGAATTAAAAGTATTTTATACAATTAACACATAGATGTAGCATTCTTAATGCACAGCTCAGGAATAAGGCTTTTCAAACAAAACTATTCATCCAAGAAAGCACACTTACCCAGACAAGTCACTAAGAGTCAGGAGGTTCACTATTCTTATTTGCTAAGACATTAAACTCTAAACTAAAATGTAACACATACCTACTAGTCCAGATTAGTAAGAACTAAATCCAACAGGCAGACACAGTAAAATATTTAGGTGGTAGACTCTGTCAGATTCTATTTTGACATAGAATTCATACACAAACACATGTAAGATAAAACAGACAATTTCTATATTGATAAATGAAGTAATAAAGTCAATTCACTCTTCTAAACAGGAAGTTCAAACTAGACATGAGACAGAAAATCTATGGATACTTAATACAATTTATATAGACATAAGGACTCCAAATTTATGGAGCAGCTAAATAAAATAATATTCAGATGCAGCAATAAAAATTACTAACACTAATTGCCCTTGCCCCTAAATATAGTTTCAATAATCAATATACTACACAAACTTCAACATACCTATAAAGCACAAACACATGGAACTCCTTTACAGCTGCTTTCAGGACAAGTTTCATGGACCCACAAAGACACTCATCTAAAACATATCCACCACTCATCAGCAGCCTGACATCCCAGTCAGAAGACTAAGAAAATGCTGGTTGAGAGACCTACTTCAGAACTAATAAGGACTGGTGAGGTACCATGCGTTGCACTTACCCTCTCATGCCTATTACTGCATTTTTAATTTCTCCTTCATATCATCTGCAGATGGTGCCTCTAGACATTTGTCTGGATAAATAAATGTTAAAAAAAAGTAATAAAAGAAAAGTTATTTGTAACCAAATCCAGAAATATATAAATTTACACAATATAAAAAATACTTTCTGAATTTACCTTCAGCTGACTTTTTTCCTAAATGCCTGTAAAAAAAAAAAAAAAATTATTATTAATAATAGAAATAGTTTGCAAAATGACAATATAAATAAATAAAATAGGAAGCAANATACCCAAATGTATATTATATTATACTATATTATAATTATACTAATATAATTACTATTGAAGCCTAACTGTATGACAGCCTGGATTGGTGTTTTGACAAGTCTTTGCTTTCATTTCATGTTGTTTACTAACTTTTCTATCATTATTTTAAGGACCAAGAATAATTCAACAACTCCAATTTAATTTTTACCTGATTGTGCATAAAATAACACACACCTATTATTTTTTTGTGGTATTTAATTCCATGTAAATTATACTAATTTTTAGTGCAAGGGAACAGAATAAAAAATTTAACTGTCCCAGCCAGGACAGTTCGCTTCCTGGCTAGGACAGTTAGATTTTTTATTCTGTTCCCTTGCACTAAAAATTAATAACACATACATTTTTATTAACAAATATTGAAGAAACGAATTTTGAAAATACTGAACCTCTAACATTGGCAAGTTAGAGAGTAAAAAAAAAGCTATTACATGTCATATGTTGTATGGCAAAAACTAGGTACTATTTAGGTATTTAGCTTTATGGTAAATGAAAGATAGCATCAAACAAATAACTCTATAAACAATTTGAATGGTTCCAGGTAAGAGATGGTGGTGGACTGATGGATTGGGAGTTGATGCTCCCTAATAAGTAAAACAGACAATGTTCAGCAACAGAAACATAGAATCAGGTGGATTAGAATAGAAAGTATAACATAAACAAGACTTTGACTTTGATAATAAAGTACAATATGAAATTGTTTAACAAAATAAATTTATTTATCCTTTATACCCTTAATATCTCAGCAAAACTTTCATCCTAAAAATAATTTTAGTTTGCTCAAGACTAATGACCTCTTCCACAGCTTCATTTTATTTCATCAAAACTAAATTCACTTAATAATTTCATATAAAAAAACTCAAATACTAAATTTGAGAAATATATATATATATTTTAAAAAGCCCCAACCAAACATGATTCCTGAATATTTTCCTTCATAGACATTTTTCTTAATGTTACAAAACATAAATATCAGAAAATTATATTTTATACCTATCATATATTTTTTATATTGCTAATAAAACTGTATTACGATAAATGAAGAAATTAATTGTGAAGAATATTCACTAAGGTAAACATTCCCATAGACACAAGATAGGTTCCAAAAGATTCTGCAAAATTAAGTTTCCATGAATTGTGATGTATCAGAACATGGGCCTTACTCAGGTTAAAAGGTAAATTCTGTCTTATTTTGATTTTGAACTAGCTAGGTCATTTCTTGTACCTCCCCATCTTCATACCTATCTAAAACTTAGAGAACCTTAATTACCAAGACACTTATGTGTTTATACTTATTGTCTAAGGTCTAATGTACCTTAAAAAACTTAAATATTCCTACGAGAACTGATTCCCTACACACTCAAATGTGTAACTGGCTCTCTGTCTCTCTTGCATCTATACAAATTTAACAACTTTCACATATGATTAAAACATGAGTTCAGGATGGTGATATGAAAATTTCTAAAAACATTGATTCTCTCAGTCCAACTCAGCCCATTAAATGCAATGCTTAAAGCCCCCAGCCCATAAAAAAGGTAATTGTGTAAAATTTTCTTGTTTCTTACACTTGCAATAGAGAACTAAATTTATTCTTTGAGTCAAAATAGAAACTGAACTCCCCAAGAACATAAATTTTATCGTCTAAATATTATATGATGTAGAATCAATCATATAGAATCTAGGTGATAAAACGCAGAGTCATAAGAGCAGAGTTACAGATTTTCAAATATCTATAAGTCATGGTGGCATTTCTTCCTGGGAAAAAAAAGTCTATCATGCAGGAGTTGCACAATCTAAGCAGATTTCCATCTTTGCTTCAGTAAAGATAGATATAAAAAAGAATAAATAAGGAAATTGAATTTACAAGTCAAATCAATAAGCATAAAAGGTATAATCATAAAGTTTTCCCTAGACTTTCCGGGAAAGAAAGTGGGAGAAATGATAACCTATCATATTTACATTAATACAAATCTTCATTAATAAGTGTTTTTAGTAAAATTTCACAAAACATAAGTGTTAGAACAACAATTAAATCTCTTACAATGATTGGCATGATATATCAAATGTCAGAATGATCAAATAGATCTCATAGCTATAATATTTGATTTAAATATCTATGAAAAGTTTTTGTTACAAATCAGACAAAAACTGCTGTCACTTTGGGCAGACAGAAGAACTTATAAAAATTCAATAAATAGTGTCTTTGAAAAATAAAATAATATGAGAGGTGAAAGTAGTTTTTCCTAAAATAGATTATATAACACTTATAAATATATAAAAACCAAAGGTAAAATACTAATGCCAGATGGCTCAAGATCAATTTTCATTTACTTTCTTAAACAATATTATTTGACTAAAACTTAATTACGATTAAAAAAAAAAAAATTTCTTACTTATCAGAAACATCTTTGTTTGATCTTATTTTGTTAGCAGGATGATCAATGCTTTTACTTCCTTCCCTGAAAAAAAAAAAAATTATACACACACATGCATACACGCATGCACACACACGTGTGTGTGTGTATATATATATATATATANTCATCAAAGTAAAGGAGGATGAAAATTATAGAGGTAGAGAGAATGATGAGAGCTGACCAATATATATATATAAACACAACATAAATACTTTAAACGATTAAATACTAGGGAATACTGGAGCTGGTCCATGGCTTGGACAGTTAGATTTTTTATTCTATTCCCTAGCATTTAATCATTTAAAATTTCGTGGGATAATATACCACATTAAAAATAAATAAATAAATACTTTGATCGATCATACACACGTGTGTGTGCATGCTCGCACGTGTGAAAACGCCACAGTTTTCAGTTTTTCATAATGAAATTTGGTATTTAACTGTTAATGCAAAACAAAAGGTTTAATATTAAGCAAAATTGGACCAATAGGATAGAGGGACAACCTCTGCAATGTCAAAACATTTTTTTCAATGTTGCAGGCATATTTAGTTTAGAGTAAAGAAACACAAAACAAGTTTTTTTTATTGATAAAAGAGATATTTTAGAAACTACACAGCAAAATTGAACAAATATAAATGGGGGTTTACCTCAATTGTTCGTTTTTAACTTTACAGTCTATGTATATGCCAAAATAACTTGTTTTTCTTAATGAAATTTGCCATAAAGCTTTTAAATCAAAAGCAAAAGGTTAAGTTTGTAGTTGAGCATCAGACCATTAGGAACTACTTGCAATGTCAAGTGTGTGTAAAAAATGTTTTTTTGTTGTTGAAAGCATAATATTTAGTTTATAATAACAAGACAACATAACTTTGTTAATTGATATTGAAATATTTTAGGGCTCACACAGCCGAATTGATCATATAGAAGTGAGGGTATATCAGAATCAAAAATGTATTAACTGTACACAGCCCATAAGCCACAATTAATTGTATTTTTTTAAAGATATTTGACTTATTACTTCAAGAGACTAGGTTCATTACAGAGCAAAATCAGACTACTAGGAGTGGAGGAGCACTTGAAATGTCAAGTGGGTGTACAAAAAGTATTTTTGCTGCAACAGGCTTTATATTTAGTTTGTGTATAAATATTCTATAAGGATAGAGGATTATATGACTTGGAGAGTTCAAGTACAAAATTCATCAATAGTAAAAACTGAGGAATTTGCATAGTTTACTAGTACAGAGCTTAATTCTTCTTGTTTCCCTGCACATATTCTTCAAATTTGGCCTGAAGTGTTTAAAATTTATTAAAAGAAATTGGTTCAAAAATTATTTTATGCTAACTTAAAAATTTATTTTTCTTTCATCTCTTACCTTATTTTGTTTTATCTGCTGGTCATTGTTTTTTTTACTTTTAATTTATTTTTTTTTCTTTATTCTATTACTTGACACTCTTTTTTTTTAAATTTATTTATTATGTTGCTGTTTGTATTTTGCACTGTCTTGAGCTTCCGTAGTACTTTTCTTGTTTCATTTGCAAATTTTCTATCATTTCATTTGTTGATTTTTAATTCTATTAGAAAAAGATCCTACTGGTCAATTTTTATATTTTTTAAATAAGTCTTCTTGGGAAAAAGTTTCTTTCTTTAGTGTGGCCTCAAATTTTTTCATGATTTCATTTGTCCAATATTTATGGGCCTTTTTAAATTTTGGAACTGAATTTTTAGTTGCTTCTCGAAAATAAATGGACTTAATTTCACTTTTTGCACTTTATGGCTGCAGGTTCTTTGCAATGGTTTCAAAATTTTTCCTTTTTGCTTCATTTTTCATGATTTTTCTGATGGTACTTTTGTCTGTAGATTTTACTCTATTTTGTTTTTATTTTTTACAAATATATAATTTTCCTGGTTCATATTTGTATAATCAGTTAAGAGTTTGATTCTCATCAATTTGACAATTCCAAACTTCCTGCATTGCTTTGAACTTGTAAGGTGCCTGTTTAAACCCCGAGAGTTTTATAGGCAGATAAAATTCTCTTTCTTACTCACACCACGTCACTCTCAGCAAGCTTTAGTTGGCCTCTTGCTTTCTGCGGCCTTGATTTCACTGAATGCCATGGACACTTTGTGAAAAACTTTTTCTTGCCTCTAGTTATGCCTCTTATGGAATATTTTCTTTAAATATTATGCTAAGAAGAATATTTTAACAGTCTCAGTAAGCAATTTTTTTTCTATAACAAACCCCAAAAGATAATTGATCTTCATAAATATTATTTTTTGTGATATTTAATCCCACGTAAATTTTACTAATTTTTAGTAGAAGGGAACAGAATAAAAAATCTAACTGTCCCAGCCAGGACTCGAACCTGGATCTCCTGCTTTCCGGGCCGGTGCATTTAAAAAAAAAAAGAAAGTAAATAACGAGAGTCATTTAAACAGCTTGACAATGTCAGCTCCTCCAAGCATAAGATGATATATTCGTCGGCCTCGGAGGTTGGACTTTCGACACTAGTGCGAGGAATTTAATAACTTATCAGACTGGTCCCGGTAGCATAATTGGTAAATGCACCAGCCCGGATTGCAGAAGATCCAGGTTCGAGTCCTGGCTGGGACAGTTAAGATTAAAAATTAGTAAAATTTACGTGGGATTAAATACCACAAAAAAATAATATTTATAAAATTAATATTTAAAAAAAAAGTAAATAACGAGAGTTATTTAAACAGCTTGACAATGTCAGCTCGTCCGAGCATAAGACGATATATTTGTCGGCCTCAGAGATTGGACTTTCGACACTAGTGCGAGGAATTTAATAACTTATCAGATTGGTTACGGTAGCATAATTGGTAAATGCACCGGCCCGGATTGCAGAAGATCCAGGTTCGAGTCCTGGCTGGGACAGTTAGATTTTTTATTGCATTAAAAAATTAGGATAATTGATATTCTTCCAATGCTGCTTTATATAGCTTGCAGTTTTATTTACTGGTTTCCTACTAAGAACTGGTTTGTCATTTTAATTCACTTTAAATAATACTGTAAAAATTTTCTTTTAATGGGTTAAAACTGTTAACATGGCAGTTTATTTTGAATTAGCCTTTCTCTCTGAGTGTTCTGTATTAGAATATGAGTTTTTTTTCTTTTATTCTTCTATTTAATTAGATGCGGTCTGCCTACTGGTACCTGCTTGCAAAGTGGGTAATGAAATGTTTTGTGCTATACAGAAGCATATAAGCTGTTGCTTTCTAACTTTTAAAGCAAATTGTAAATCCTTAATTAATTCTATTCATAAGCCTCCTTAAACTTGTTATGAGTCTAAAATTTTCCATACTTAATATTTTTAAAAATTTGTTTTTCTTTAAATAATATAATGTTCATTGCTTCTCAAGATCTTTAATTATTCGTAAGCCTTTAAATATAAGTTAACCTTTGTACACTAAAAGGGTTATGGCAACACTACACATAATATTATGTGTCTTTGTGAAGGTTGGGTTTAAGTCATATTGAGCTTGTAATCCTAATGTGCCAGACATTACTGGTAGATTAATCTTATTCTATTTTGAAATTTACTTGTGCTGAATTGTGGGATGTATCTTAAGTTCATATAGGATAAAGAACGGCTGGTCTTCTTCTACACAAGGTAACAACAGGAATCCGGTAGAGGTGGCAATCTAGTTTTGCAGGTAGATGAACAAAAAAAGTTACACCAAAAAACTCTAGACTTCATATAGTTTGGCTTGGCCGGCATGTGAGAATTGCCTGGTATCAATATTATTCTCAAGTTTATTTAGAGAAACTTTTAAGAAACCTAGGTTCATCTCTGACTAAAGCATGATCATTTAGGGAGGGTTTTTAAAGTCACACAATAATGGAGAGTTACTACAACAATATAGGGATATGAATTTCATAGCACTCATCAAAGTAAAGGAGGATGAAAATTATAGAGGTAGAGAGAATGATGAGAGCTGACCAATGTCCCAGTGAGGAATATGACATAAATTTATTGGGGGGCTCAGATCTCAAGAGGAACATAGTACTTTTTTTTAAATATTAATTTTATTTGTGGTTTTTAATCCCATGTAAATTTAAATCAATTAATGAAAGGGAATAGAATAAAAAATCTAACTGTCCCAGCCAGGGCTCGAACCTGGATATCCTGCTAATCGGGAAAGCTCATTATACTATTACGCTACCGGGAGAGCCAGATAACTTATTAAATTCCCAGCACTAGTGTCGAGAGTCTAACCTACGAGAAAGACAAATACATCGTCTTATGCTTGAAGAAACTGACATTGTTGAGCTATTTATTGACTCTGGATCTATTGCTCGGTTAGCAGGAGATCAAGGTTCGAGCCCTCGCTGGGACAGTTAGATTTTTTATTCTATTCCCTTGCATTAATTGATTTAAATTTACGTGGGATTAAAAACCATGAATAAAATTAATATTTATAAATGAAAATAAAAAGTAAATAACATGAATCGATAAATAGCTCGACAATGTCAGCTACTTTGAGCATAAGACGATGTATTCGTCTTTCTCGTAGGTTAGACTCTCGACACTAGGGCTGGGAATTTAATAAGTTATCTGGCTCTCCCGATAGAGTAATAGGATTTAGGAGGAGATTCAGGTTCAAGCCCTAGCTGGGACAGTTAGATTTTTTATTCTATTCCCTTGCATTAATTGAGTACTTTTTTTTAAAAAAATTTTTGATATTAGTTGTGGTATTTAATACTACATTAGTCTGGTATTAAATGCGTTAGTCAAACGCAAGAGAATAGAATAAAAAATCTTACTACCTCAGCTGGGACTCGAATCCGGATCTTCTGCTTTCCGGGCAAGTATGCTATCATATACACCACTGAGGCTGGCTAGATAATTTCTTCTACTCCCCACCCTTTAACTCCGAGTCTAAGCCCCTGAGTAAGACGAATATATCGTCTTATGCTCGAAGGAGCTAAATTGTCAGCTATTTCTTAGTCTCTCATTTTTTACTTACATTTATTTTTTTTAAATATTGATATTAGTTGTGATATTTTATCCCACATTAATTTTATAGAATAAATGCAAGGGAATAGAATAAAAAATCTTACTACCTCAGCCAAGAGTCGAACCTGGATCTCCTGCTTTCCGGGCATGTATGCTATCCTTTACACCACCTAGGTTAGCTAGATAATTCCTTCTACTCCCGCCCTTTAACTCCGAGTCTTAACCCCTGAGTAAGACAGAGCCTTATGCTCGAAGGAGCTAAATTGTCATCTATTTCTTAGACTCTTGTTTTTTCTTACATTTATTTTTTAAAATATTGATATTAGTTGCGGTATTTAATCCCACATTAATTTTATACAATAAATGCAAGGGAATAGAATCAAAAGGAAGAAATGAGATCTTGAATAAAAGGGATATTAAAATCATGGTGAAGGGAGGAATCAGATACTTGTAGGTTTCTAGAAGCAGTTTTAGAATCAGGGTGGGAAGATGATGAAGAGAAGTAAGGTTTTTACAAATGAAGAAGTCTTGGATATCAGGAAGGTGGTTCACCTCAGAGGGCCAATAAGTGGAAGAGGAAGGACAAATTGTGGTGAGGTTTTGGGATGATATCACCATTATATAGAGCACAGCCAGGAGAGATGGTCATTATTGATCCCCATTGCAAGAGTTTCTTTATAGTCTCCTCTGGCAAGGAAGCAGGGACCAAGGTCTTTGAGGAAAGTAAAAAATTGTGGTGTAGAAATGGCTTATTTGAAGGACAATACTCTGCTGAAAGTGTGATAGGATAAGAGGGTGAAGAAATAGACACTATTGAGGATTAAAGAGACTGTAGGATTTGAGGGTAAAATATGATGAGTATGGGATTTCTTGATAAGAAGTGCAGTTCCAATATGAGCTTGTCCATCAGGATGGTCTGTCTTTCAAGTGTGGGAGCCAGTAATTTTTAGATTATTTTATTTAGTTAGTCATGCGTTTGTCAATAATACTATGTCTATGTTTTTGCCATCGAGTACCAGTTTGAGTTCATAAGAATGTATCCGAATAACGCTAGAATTCCAGAGGAGAATAAAAAAAGGAATTCTTGGAATTGGGAATCATGGTATGAACATTGGTAGGGTCATTTTGGTGTCCAAGGTGGTCAGACGAGATATGAGTGGTGTAATGAGAGAACAGAATTCTGAGAAGGATCACGTAGATAACACAAGTTTGGTTGTAGAGATCATTTGATGAAGGCGGAGTCAGGACATGAGTAAATTTTGTAAGTAGCCTAAATTGATTGATTAAATAGGTAATGAATATTCATATTTTATATACTGATAAAAATATAATCTAACTGATGAAAATTTTTAAAGTAACTTGTACCATAATAAATAATTAGACAAAACAAAATTCAAATTATTGAATAATATTAACTTACTTGGTTGTATTAACAGGAATTTCAGGCTTTACTTTTCTTAGTTGATTTAACATTTGATTAGGATCTTCAGATATTTCAGTATTAGATGATGCACCATCTTTCTTAGAGAATAATTTACTTTCTAACTGAAATAAAATTAATTAATTATATATATATATATATATATATATATATATATATATTCATATATCTAAATATGGGTGTGTTCTCAAAAAAACTTCCACGAGAACATTAATAGCTGTATATAATACTAAATGGAAAGTAAATGGAAGGAGACCTAAATTATTTCATCCCCTAACATTTCGATTCATTACCTTCATCCTATGGCCTTGTGGGTAAGTCGGTGTTGTGAGTTCCCAAAAAATCTGGTATGGGTTAAGCGAGACTACATTTTTATAATTCCTTTTTTCTGCATGCGGCTTAGTATTTTCATAAACAATTTTGGTAAGTAAGTCAGAGAGAATCCCGTGATTAGGGAAAACAGCGAGGACTCCCGCTCTCTAAGCCCTAACGCCCTGNCTCTTCCTTCTCATTCTCTATATATATACACATACAAACACACACACACACACACACATGGGAAATTTTAATTAAATAAAAATTAGGAGTGCCCTACATTCAACTTCATCATAAATACTTAATATAAAAAAAAAGTTTATAAAAATTAATTTTAAATTACATGATGCATAAATTCAATTAGAAATTATAAGCTTCTAATAAAGTTAAGAAGACAAATTATTAGAAATACAAGTCACCACCTCTTGGGGAAGAATCTGGTCTTGCTGCAGAGTAACTTGCTGGAGAGGCTCAGTAACTTCAGGTACCTTCTCATCATTTGGGAATTCTGTTTTTTCAGGAGGATCACATTCAATTTTTTTATTTTCAATTAGCTCTTCAGCCATCTGTGGCTAAAATTACAAAATTTATTATAAAGAATAAATGCATATTAATGACATTAGAAATTAGGTATGGGTAACTTATAAACAATTTCAAGGTCCCCAAATTATGAAATTAAATTTAAAAGACTAAGAAGAGTTATAGGGGGAGTTTTTAATAATTACCTAGCACCTCAATTTGACAGATAGAGAAAATATTCATTCAGATAACATTCTGCTTGGATCAATGTATTGTTTTAAAATAGTTATAATGGGAACAAATAAAATTCACAATTTTGAAAATAAAGAAACCAAATTAAGTATTTATCCATTTTTCTGCAGTGTTACTTAAATTGGTTAATGGCTAAAATTAGTCTAGAGGAAGCGGAAGATGGGAGGGGGGGTAGAGAGAGAGAGAGAGAGAGAGAGAGAGAGAGAGAGAGAGAGATTAATAAATGTGTGCATGTATACTAACAGGTGGGATAAAGAGTGTAGTGAACACACAAAAAGAAAAAATTACAATGAGTAAAATTTTTGGGGAATTTCTTGCCCTTTGTCAGTGAGGAGTGAAGGGACTAGTACAGCAGAAAGGACTCAAAGGAAGAGAAACGATAGGGATTTCCCAAATCCTTCTATTTTGATAATTGATGCCAGGTCTTATGGCTTTGAGAATGTGGATATAGGCTTACTCTCTCATCTTCAGTTGCAAATCTGAAGCAGTATCAGGAAAATATCATTAAAACACATTAAATGACTCTCAGCATGCCTTGATATGGGAAGAGGAGACTGTGGTTTTGAACAGGATGCTCTGTGATTATTAAGTATGAGATTTAGGGGCGTAGTACATTTTCCCATGTAAAAAGCAGGACAAAAATTGCATTGAAGCAGGTATATACAATTTTTGGATGTGCATGTTGAGGATTGGATCATATATGTTAGGTGGGCATTAACACTGGAGAACGTGTTACTAGTTTTTATAATTGGGCAGGATAAGCATCTGATTTTGTTGTAAGGCCAAGTACCTTGTTTTGGTAAATTTTTGAGGGTTTTAACAGAGAGTTCCTGTTCAGTATATCATGAAGGATGGAGGCTTTCCTGAACATAAAGCCAGGTTTTAGTGGTAGTAGGAAGCTGGTGGAAGAATTGTTCTGAATAATAGGAAGGGCTTCGTGTATCTTGGCTTTGATACCTTATACCCTGGGGAAATATCCAGTAACCAGGTTAGGAGTTTGAGCATTAGGAGATTTAGGTTCAGGATAGAAGGTTCGGTTTGAAGAACCACATATATTCCCCTGTCAGAGGGCCCCCCCTTGGAATTTTCAAAGGAATCCAAGATTATCTGACTACCAATGGCCCGAAAGAAGGGCTTACCAACAGGGACATCAAAGAACACTGTCCTCCCTTACCTGTCATTTCCCATTTATATTTATTACCAAAAATACCTAAGCCTAGAAATCTTTAGATGTAACATTTTTTTATCTATTTCCTTAGAAATATTATTTGTAGCCAATGAGAATTATTTAGAAAGTCTGATATTGCCAGGGTATTATTTTCTTTAGTTTTTTTAAATTTTCATTTGAGTTGAAGCACTTATAAGCTGGCTGAGAGATTTCTATAACACTAATTAATTTGTTCACATAGGCTTCGACAGTCGTCAAATGTATTTACCGTTTCTTCTTCCGGGTTGGACCGTGTCAAGTTGTTGATAGTTGCCGAACTTTCGCACATCATGCGATGGCTTCTTCAGGGCTGAATAGAGAATGAGAGCAGTAAAAGAGAGATTTAAAAAATCCAGGTGGTATATAAATACCATATTTTATACACCAGGTGGTGTATAATCCCGGCGCGGTCTAGTCCTTGGGAGAAGCCTGCCTTCCCATTGGCTGATACTGTGTTCTGGTGGCTGGTCTCTGGAGTAGTCAGGTAGCTGGTCACTGATTGGTTGGATCCTCTTGTCGATTAGCGCTGGTTTCCAGTTCTTGCTGAGTCTGTATCCGTCTTCCCTGTTGATATTTTTCAGATTCTTTGTTATTGCGATGGCTTCTCTGATGGTCCGTCAATAGAAAATGCTTTCCCAGGCCAGTATTGAAGCGTCTTCAAACTAAATGTGGTGGCTGGTGTTGGCAAAGTGTTCTGCTAGAGCTGACCTCTCCGTGCGTCCGTGTTTGATGTCTGAGATGTGTTCTTTGGGGCGTGTGTCTATCGTCCTTCGGGTTTCATCGATGTAAGAAGTTCCGCAGGAGCAGGGAATCTTGTAAATTCCTGGAGTCCGAAGTCCAAGTTTATCCTTAGGTTTCAGAAGGATGTCTGTTATTTTTCTGTCCCTGCTGAACGTTGTTTTTATCTTTCTTTGATTTTTGAGTATTCAAGCGATCTTCTCTGTTGTCCCTTTGATGTAGGGGATGGTCACTTGTTCTTCGGCTTCTTGCTCTTCCTTCTCATTCTCTATTCAGCCCTGAAGAAGCCATCACATGATGTGCGAAAGCTCGGCAACTATTAACAACTTGACACGGTCCAACCCGGAAGAAGAAACGGTAAATACAAATGGTAAACACAAACTTGTTTTGTTAATCCTTTACTCTTTAAAAAAAAAAAAAAAAAAGACAGAAACTGAGACCAAGCATTATTTTGAATAAGGATAACCAAAGAAAAAGGACCATTGGTTTGTTTTAATAGTTTATTTAAAACAATATTTCTCCTTATATTACATTATTACATTTTGGCCTCCTGCAACTATAATTTATATTAATTAGTTAGTATAATTTATTATAATTAATAATTTAATTAATGATAATTATAAAGACTATTTACTTTACTGCAAATATTTGAAGATTTTCATTAATAATTAAAATTAAATTAAATAAAGCATTAACCAAAGGTAAAGGCTAATTGTTATGATTAAAGACTTTGAAGGGTTAAAACCGTTCAAGGGAAGTCCCTGAGGGCCAAAATGTCATAAAGGTAAAATATTGCTTCAAATAAACTATTCAAACAGACTAACTGGCCTACATACAAAAACAATTTATTTTTGCTAAAGAAAATTCTAAATGAATAAATTAACTTGATTCATAATAAATCTAATATAGTGGTAAAAATATTACTTGACATCATGTTGCTTCAAGAAGACTAAGGAAGCATAAAAAATTCTGTCACAAATCAGTAATGCTCAGCGACATTCAAGATATTACAATTTGGTATACCACTATGTTGACACGGCCATGCCTTATGTATGTGATTTAATTTTATCTTTCACTTTAATTTAAAAAAATTTTCTTTAACTCATCCAAATATATTTCTTGGGGTGAAAAAATGGGACTACAAGAATAAGACAATTTATAGGAATTTGCTTTAATCTATCTAATAAGTTGATATCATTTCATAAACATAAAAAATGCAAAAGGTATATAACCAAAAGTAATACATATTATGAAAAATTCAATATTACCTTAGTAGATCGGTCAACCGCTACTGTATCTCCTTTAAGTTCTAGTTTATTGTCAGGGAATATAGTGGCAGGTTTCATTTTTTCCTCTGGCTCAAGAACTTGTATAGGGTAGTCAAAGTCAACTAATAAAATTAAGAGAGCATATATGAAATAGCTAATATGAAACCAAAACTATAAAAAATTTAATACCATTTGATAAATACTTCTACAAGCAAGAAAGTCTATGTTTATACATTTACATACACTCTTACAACAAACATATCTTAACAAAATCCTGGTAAAAATTAATACTGAAAACATAAATAAAAAATAATTACAATTTTCTTTTAAATTTAGTTCATAAAGAAATATCTAGGTTTGATAATCTTAAAAACAAAGAAAAGAAAAAAAATAATAGAAAGAAAAAAGGCTAAAAGAAAAATAACTAATACANATATATATATATATCCTGTCCAACTATAAAACTGGCAACACGTCCTCCATTGTCAACACCCACTTAATATATAAGATACAATCCTCATCAGCATGCACATCCAAAAATTGTGTCTACCTGCTTCAATGCAAATTTTGTCCTGCTTTTTATGTAGGATTTCAAGAATTAAATTATTTGAGAAATAAGGGTTTACTTCCCCTGATTTAATTCTAAGTTTAAGCCAACATTTAGTAATATTTTACTCTTCAAAACACTTATTCCTATTTATAAGAAATCAAAGGATATTAGAAAATGAGGTGTCCTATTAACACAAACAACAGAAATAAACATAAAATTAACAGAAGAGTGTATAATATATATTTCAAAAAAAGTAATTGCACTCAAAATAATATAAAAGGGTGTATAAAAAAAAGACTGTTCTTCAACCAAATATTTGTTTTATCACATCTTTGATATAAAATGTAATTATTAATTAAAGTATAGTACAATAGTATATTGTTATCTACTGCCATTAGCCATCAGCTAGCAATTTGCTCGATCCCACACTGATACCATTTCTTGGGATGGCTGTTCAAGAAATCTGGGATTTCAATTTCAACTCCCATAAAGTTAAAAAATTGAGGAAAATGGGCCATGGATTGAAACAAGTAGTATCCAATGGTGCGAGGTCTGGACTATATGGTGGATGAGACAGGAGTTCTTGTTGAGTCCTATTCCAATATATAGTCAGACCTGACCCATAAGGTTCTTTAAACGTATTTTTGGCTCGATGAGAGTGTGAGGACAAGTTTATCTTGTTCTAATAAAACTCATTTTCAGTTGATCAAAGCAGGATAAAAATATTTACAGTTCTTTGAAATCTTGCATTTGACAAACAGTCATTTTTTTTTTTATACATCCCTTTAACACAAAGACACACACATAATATTCTATTAGCACAATGTATTATTATTACACATCAATATTTCAGTGTGTGTATGCATGCATGTATATGATGATAAAATGAGAAGAAATATATCAGTTTCTTTAGTTTCAACTGATTTAACTGCAGTGTTAGAAAAGTTTATTTGACTAATTATTTTCACTTATTACATTTAAAGTGATATTTTCCACTTTAAATTTTAATAAACTTATAATTGCTGCATTACACAGAAGTGTCACATGAATTATAAATTTAATTTCCATACGTAACAAATTATAAAGATGAAAAATGAAAAACCTTTATCTCAAGGGTGAAAAAATGTTTAGGAAGGAATGCTACATAGCTACATACTAAAGGATAACTTTCATTTCTTCACATTTTTATTTTATATAGTGTGTGTTCTTGAAAACGTTTCATTTTCGAAGATCAGGCAGTCAAGGTTCTTATCAGAATGTTGTCTGTTTTGTACTTTCTTAGTGTATAAAGAGAAACAAGGTTTTGGAGGGAACCTCTATTAAGTAATTGGTATTAAAGGATGAAATCTGTGGTTTTGAAAGTGAAAGCAATTTTAAAATATATAATAAAATGTGTGAATAATTGGAGTTTATTTTGCACTTTCATTCAATTGTCATCACTTAAGTTCTCAAATCATGAGTAGTAAAGTATTTTTAACGAAACCATTTTTTTTCATACTACTAATTATCTTTGTTATAATAAATTTAAATTTTATTGTTTCCGAATAAATAAAATATTAATTTACTACATGAATTAAACAAATGTTTTCTGGTTTACAAATTTTTTTGCAATCTATTCACTTTAATTGAAAAAACATTCAGTAGTTTTTTTGGGGGGGTAAAAACCTTAAAATTTATTAGATAATTTCAGTAAAAGTAAAAAAAATACTAAAATATGAAAAAAGATTTTGAAGAAACTCATAAAAGTTTTAAACCCCAATTTTTTTGTATTATTAAATCAGGAATGTAAAGTTTTAAAATCTAGTTTGATTGTTTTCAGAGTACAAAAGTATAAATTTGAGTCAGGGAAGGAAATCATTGCCTGATGAAATATTTCAGAATTTTTAACAACCTATTAGTTAATTGCCGATTGATAAAAATCTCAGCATCATTTTACAACCTCCGATTCCTTGTTCTTTAGCATTTATTATTTCTTGAACATTTGACTAGAGGCATAAAAGCCATATCCTTTTTTTTTTTTTTAATTATAAAAAACACTATTTAATACTAATACACTTTTAATACTAAGATTTACAAAAAGAAAAAAACAAATATTATTTTGTTTGTCTTCCACATGTAAAAGGAAAACAGTTGTTCTCAAATATCCTGCAACAGTGAGGGAAAACTTTTTAAGGGGGCATTTTAGGAACAAAGAGCCATATTTATAGCCAGCATTTTATATTAGAGCTATAGTATTTGTGAATATGGGGGTGGTTACTATTTATAATTTCGCGACAGCTACTCAAAGACCACCCTTTCATCTCTGCTGATGAAGGCGAAGGAAAAAACAGCAATCGAGCATGCAGACATCGAGCAGATGAGACTAGCTCACTCCTTGTCCGGGCAACATACTACGCCCCGGGAAGCATTTGTTGTAAAACCTCAGTCTAGACCTCGCTCAAAGCCTACTGTCCTGGTTCGGGGCGAGCACTGCTTTTGCTGCGCTAATTCTCGTCATCAGGCTGGCGAGCGCTGTCCAGCGAAGGGTAAGACCTGCCACGGGTGTGGCGGCTCTAATCACAAGTCAAAGGCCTGTCTCAAGAGCGGATCAGCTGTATTGCAGGGTGAACAGCATAGAGCTAACTGCCTCGGCCGTTCAGCACAAATCGGTAGCTCATCACCCTCGGATATATCTTCTAATAGGTCACATCCAATTTATACCGTGCATACTTCAGAAAACAAAATCAAGGAACCCGTCCGCTTGGGCACTCTTAAAATGGAAATGCTGTACGACTCTGGGGCTACCAACTCAGTCATAAGCCAGACGATATTGGAGAAGCTTGGGCGGCCTAAACTCTGATCTGTTCATAACCTCGTAGCCTATACAGGAGTAACTATACCAACCTTATACAAACGCCCAGGAACTTCGTTCACTGTTGGCCTCTATTAATTATTACGAGCGGTTTATCCCTAATCTACAATGCGTGTGCTCTCCATTATATCGGCTTCTGAAGAAAGGACACAGGTGGGATTGGAAAGAAGAGGATAGCCATATCATAGAGGAAGTGAAGAAGTTACTCACAAACACTGGACACCTAGTACCATTATGACTGATGGCATGGACTCGCTTCGGATGCCAGCAAAAGGGGACTAGGGGCAGTTTTGTTTCACAAGTTACCTGACTGTAGTGAGGCGCCCATAGCATTCGCTTCACGCACCTTGTCGCCACCTGAACGTAAGTACTCCGTAATTGATAGGGAAGCACTAGGAATAATTTTCGCAATTCGCAAGTTCTACCCATACTTGATTGGTCGAAAGTTAATTTTGCAGACCGACCATCGCCCACTTGTGCACATATTTGGACCCACGAAAGAAATTCCAAAAATCCCTAATAGCCGGCTGACCAGATGAGCCATACTTTTAGGGGCCTACGATTACGAGATTGAATACCCCCAAGGCAAAGAAAACATGCCAGCAGATGTACTTTCAAGACTTTCAGTACCTGAGGAAAACTCCAAAGCAGATGAATATGGATCAAAAATTTTCCTTCTTTAAGTAGACAGCGGCAGACTCGACCTTGCGACAAATCAAAATCTTCCTTTCAAAATTGCATAGGCCGAGCAAGTCTCAAGTAAGCAAGGAGCTTCATTCTTATTATGACAAGAGAGAAGAGCTTGCTTGTGAAGAGGACAAGTCATCTGGAAGGGGAGAATTACGCCCACCTCATTGAGACCAGCAATTTTGGATATTCTGCACGAAGGCCACCCCGGTATTGGTGCCATGCATTTACTGGCACACTTCCAAGTCTGGTGGCCCAACGTAGATAGAGAAATCAAAGATTTCATCAACAGATGCAGAGCCTGTCAGGAAGGTTGTCCATACCACCCAGAGATGCTGCTCTACTCGTGGACAATACCATCTGAGCCATGGACGAGGGTTCATATAGATTACGCAGGTCCCTTCGAAGGACACTATTAGTTCATTCTCGTCGACGAAACTAGCAAGCAGGTTGAAATTGAGAATGTGAAGAAAATAACCTCGGCCAAAACCATCTCATTGCTACGGCACATTTTTAGTAAATTTGGTTTACCGAAGATTGTCGTCTCGGATAACGGCCCTCAATTTACATCACACGAATTCAAGTCTTTCTGCGAGGACCAGAATATAAAGTATGTAGGCATGAGCCCCTATCATCGTAAGAGCAACGGCTTAGCTGAACGAATGGTCCACACCTTCAAGACAAGGTTCACAGCTTCTCACTCGGACAGACTCCTGGATCTAAGGCTGGACAAGTTCCTCTTGTTTCTCCCCACCACTCCAAACAAGACGACCAGACGTTAGATGGCTCCTCGGCCCCCATATCCGTACAAAGCTCACCCTACTCAAGCCTGACACAGAACTGGGGCAGAAGTTGGCTCTAGTCAACCAGAACAGAAGAAGCATCACAACAGGGGCTGTCGCAAAAGCACTTCCAGCCGTGAGAAGCATTATGGGCTCTCAAGAATAACAGTGAGGACTATAAAGCAGGAAGAGTCATGAAACAGACCGGCCTTTACTCCTACGTTGTAGAGGTGGACAGGTTTCAGAGAAGAATGCATGCAGATCACCTCCGAGCAAGCCTTTCCTGTGGGGGAGAAGATGTGATGTCACCTTAATCCTATTTTAATAGCTATTAAATTATACTTCAATTATTTGAAATCTATGTAACATATGTTGATACAAGAGACTCATGCTTGTTCTTGTGTTTGAACGTTTTGGGTTATACATCATGTTTTTGTAATGAGTTTGTAATTAAAAATCATTACCAAACTACTAGTGTGTGTTATTACACTATTAAAGAAAGATTCGTGTATGAAGGGTTCTATAATAGCAGCCTTAGGTGAAAGTAGGATGCAAAATATTTTCCTAACAATTTTCACCAGTAAAAACTGATAATTTTAATATATAAGGACCTGTTCATTTTAATGATTTTACTCTATATGCCCTTCCCATTAGGATTACTTTAATCCTCCTCTGTAGAATAACTAGGAAACCTTTACAGAAATTGAACTAAGATCTTAAATGTCCAATTAATTGGACTATTTTTATTATTATATAAATCAAATCTTTCAAAATACTTTTTTAAATATTTCTATATACATCATTTATTCACTAAAGGCATACAAAATTTGTATCCTAATAATAAACTCATTTAATTAATATTCTAAAAATATTGTATATATCTTTAGTAAAAAAANGGCCTTTAATAGGAAGGATATTATTGGGAGTAAGTAACTTTGGAAAAAAAAAATAGCACTTAAAATACACATCTTTTTCTTGCAATACCTCCCTCTTTACAATAATGCATTTTAATTAGTATACAATTCAAATGAATCATGCCAACTTTTTATAAATTGAAATAGCCAATGTTCTGTCTCTTCTAGAGCCTATTCAAATAGCCTTGAATGGAGGACATTAAGTGATGTACCTCTTAAAATTAAATAATCTTTTAAAATGCATATATAAATTATTTAGGACTAACCAATATTATGAGTTTCTTGACTTGACAAACTAAATATTAATGATATAAAAATGTCAAAAATACAAAAGCATCATTAAAATATCTTATAAAATACAATTAATAAAAACAACAATGAAAAATAAATGCAATTCACAAAACTCAATACAGAAAAAGTACTTAGATTAATACTTACGAGAGGGAATATTATTGAGAAAGTCTGATGGAGGTTCAACTTTTGGATTGGTTGTAATGTGAGGATATTTATACAAGATATCCTCATAACCTCCATTTAATATTAGCGGACGACTTTTATACTGAGTAAAATAATCCCACTGGAAAAATTAAACTTCAATATAATAAAATTTTTAAAAAATTACTGTGTTTCATGAAAAGGAAATAGTTTAATTGAAGGTATAACCAGGATAAAATGCAAGGTCACAATTGTCACTTAGTTTATATATTTATATCCAGGACATCGAGTGTGTGTCAAAGATGTCCTGAGGCTGGGACCTCAGTATTAGCTTTAAAACCAGTCACACTTAACCCAAACATATTAAATATAACACAAAAATATTCATGGCCCCCTTGTGTGAACCAGAATAAGGATGTTGGCCACCAGACTACAATTCATCAATTGCAATATCGATCAACAGTACGTTCAACTCTCCAAGTGCGAGCATTATTAGATGAACCCATTCTAAAGGTATCCACAAACATCTCTGCAGTTATTCATCTCTTCACCATAAAGAACATTTATCATTCCAATTCAAATTGTGCAATCAATCTCAATATGTTAATATTAGATGATTTTAGTTGGGGTTCAGTCAAGGTAGATACCAAAAATTACAAATTTAATAAAAGTTTATTTTTTTAAAGATTATCTGCCAATGTTTCGGCTTACATTGTAAGCCATCTTCAGGACTGTAGAAATACAATGTCATGAGAATACAACCAAAGGGAGTGAATGCACTGGCATTTTTCTCCCCCTCTCCCTCCCTCCTTGACTCCCTACCTAGTCACCTTCTTATCCTAGGACAAGGAGAAGATGGGTGCTGGATAGTCTAATAGCGGGTTAACCTGGGCTCCTCTCTGAGGACGGATTAAGTCCCGGGATAGACGAGCAAGGACTATTATTATGTACCCCATCAAAACATAAGTGTATAAAATATATAGAATAATTTTTTTTCTTAATTGTTGCATGCGGAGGCTGAACCAAGGGTAAAAATCCTCATACACTAAATAAAATGCTGGGTCTGGTTCTAGTAGTTTATGCAATAATGAATTTCCCAATATTGATTGTGACTTCTGAATTAGCTCACAATAATATTGGCATAGCATAAATGAATATAATAAGTATATAAATTATTTGCAATTTTAATAAAAAAGGGAGCAAGAAAAATTTTAATGTTTCATGAAATGAAAAGTACAGAATTTATAGGTTTACAATGAAAATGGTTTATTGGCATTAGTTTAACAAAAAAAAAAAAAATTGTATTCAAGGGAATTACAAAAGAAATGAACTTGATTAAAAAATAATAAATTGAATAATTAATTAATAAATAATAAACATAAATAGTTTGTAAAAATTGTATAAAGTCCTAATTTTTAATTTGACTGCAACTATTCAGAAAATTCGGTGTTGTACAAAGGAGAGAGAGAAGGAATAAACAATAATAGGTCTGACCTGATTGTGAGCCCACGGAACACAAGACTTGAAAATCACAAACTGCGTCGAATCCGGGTGAGGAAGAAAACGTCGTCGTCTGGTTGAACTGATGAGGCCGGGCAGTCAAAGACAGGTGTGCAGGCAGTGTTGGCCAAAGTACGGCTTCGGTGAGATGTTGGCAGTATGCTAATTGCTGGATTACTAGCGTAATAATGATTAGCACTCTAATATAATATAATGATGATTCGAAAAATTAAATAAATTAAATGTCGCTATTTCAGGAGAATAAAATGTTCAATCAGATTGAAATGTCTCCAATAGGGAAATNGTAACTTTGGAACTGGGAAAAATGTTTGACAGGTTTATTTAAAAGGAGGGCTAATGGTTTTTAGAATGTTGAAAATGTTTGAATAAGTTGAAGAAATTAGTACTAACTAACATTCCCAATAATACCCTTCCTTTTTTCCTTTGTCCTTTTTATTGCCCCCTTTTGAAACAGGCCGCTCTCCCTTTGTACCTTCCCCTCTTACCTCCCCCCCTCATCCTTCCACCACCCACGGTCTCTTTTTCAAAAATTATATTTTCCTCTCAGTCATGAAAATGTGAACTTAGGGACAGGACGTCCTCTCTCGTCTTCATGATAGGCAAGTGTGGACAATTACTGTTTTAATTTTTTTAATAGGCTGTTATCTGCATGTTTTTAAATTCTCTTACATATCTTTCTATATTCATACCTTTGATATCTCATTAGATTATGGCAATTCTATATTATAATATTGCAAATTATTATTGTATTCTCATGACATTGTATTTCTACAGCCCTGAAGATGGCTTACAATGTAAGCCGAAACGTTAGCAAAATCAAAAATCATCTAATAATAATATCTACAGTCAAAAAACTCTCCATTTGATCAATATGTTAATAATTACTAAATAACTAACCAACTAACATTATGTTCACCTTTCGACTCATTATTTTCAAAAACTTACTATATTTCCCTTATTTCCAGTAGTTGATTTATCAATTAATCCATATACAGTCCATAGAACCCGTAATACCTTGCTGCCCAGTTCAGAGAACCAGCCTCCAAATATCATCAATGTTAGGGTCATATCAAATCAAAAGTTATTGGTCTTAATACAAACATTTGGTTCACAATGCAAAGCGTATTTGTTTTTGTATAACATTTCTGCTATTTCACCATCTAATTTTATTTAAATCTTTACATTTTGATCTCAATTTCCAACCTATTCAATTAATAGGTTTTAAGTGCATTTAAATTTCATTCCCATTGCTAATATAATATTTCTATACTTTCTATACTTCAATAATTTCTAATATTAAAAGTCCTCTTAAATTGCAAATTCGTTTTATCTCTCTTTAGGTTCAGACAAGTTTGTTATCTTACTCACATGTTCAAAATTTCTTGCCCTCTATCCCAATATATACTATCAAAATATTAAAATGTTTATTGTTGTATTTGTCAATACACTATTTCCATGTAATATTCATTCAAATTTGTGCACACTGCATTTTATAAATTCCAAACCTTCCTAAGAACTTCTCTAATATATATATATATATATATATATATATATATATATATATATAGCTAATTTNTAGGGTCATTGGAGGGAGGGGCTATCTACAGGTTGCCACCCCATTTTAAACACCCATGCCTCAGGACAAGCTTCTATTTATAAATAAAAGATTGACCTGGGCGGGATTTGAACGCACGGCATCAGGATTGCGAGACCCTTACGTATCCCCTGAGCCAGCCTGGCGCCCCTCTAATATAATTTAAATTGTATATTCTCATAATATCTTGTTTCAGTGAAATTTTGCTTAAATTTCATTACACTTTAGCTATTATTGCACATTCAAATGAATTTATGTTTCCTATTCTCTTATTCAAAAAATTTAGGCCAATTTCAACTATAATCTAAGCAGTAAGGAATAATTACTGAAGCTTAGTATTTTATTAAATACGGGTTTTAGTTGTAGTATTTAATCCCACATTAATTTTATACAAGAAATACAAGGGAATAGAATTTTAAAAAATCTTACTACCTCAGCCGAGACTCAAACCCGGGTCTCCTGCTTTTCAAGCAGTTTTGCTAACCCTCTTTATGTTATGCTAACCCTGGAAAGCAGAGGACCCGGATTCGAGTTTCGGCTGAGGTAGTAAGATTTTTTTATTCTATTCCCTAACATTCTTGTATAAAATTAATGTGGAATTAAATACCATAACTAAAATCAATATTTAAAAAAATAAATATAGGAAGGAAAAAAATAACAAGAGTCAAACAAATAGCCGACAATGTTAGCTCCTTCAAGCATAAGACAATATATTCATCTTACTTGGGGGTTTAGACTAGGAGTAAAGTTCGAGGACTAGAAGAAATTATCTGGCTAGCCTCAGTGGTGTAACGGTTAGCATAACTGCTCGGAAAGCAGGAGACCTGGGTTCGAGTCCCGGCTAAAGATAGTAAGATTTTTTATTCTATTCCCTTGCATTTCTTAGTATTTTATGTTTACCTAAATTAATATCAAGGATCCGGTTCACTTGATATCATTCTGTATTTTAAAGCTTTTAAGTATTGAAGCAATAATTATCTTGTTTCATCTGTATTTACTTTGCGAAGTTTCAGACACAGAACTAAACATGTTCAGTTTCAAACTTAATTTAACCCTTTTCCCTCAAATTTCTGGGTTCTAATTCCTTGACTTAAATTTTTCAAATATTGCTATTAAATGTAATTTGTATGTGTAATTTTAATGTTGCTATTAAAATAACATATACTGGAATAAATTTTTTTCTTCTGTTGTCTACAGAATAATCTCATAAAAATTACTTTATCAAATGAAATATATTTCACGAGTAAATAAAGCCTCTATAACCAGTTGTTCTAAATGACACAGATTCTGAATGGAAATCAATCAGGCATTTTCCAGATGTGCTGAACTGGTTTTAGGCGATGGGAAGAAATTTTCAAAACTCAAAATAGTAAGAAAACTATCTTAACAGCACACATGCACTCCACACAATGGAATTCAATATTTTGGGAAGCATGGGGAAGGATAGATTTTATACGAACAAGAGTTTTTGAAGTTGTAAACAGGGAAGTTTTTTTTTTTTTTTTTTTTTTTTTTTTTTTTTTTTTTTAGAAGGTAATAAAATGATATCAATACAAAAATATATTTTTTTTTTTTGCTAAACAGGATTATTAGTAGCAGTTATTTATGTATTTTGTGTACATATAGGAGCTAAATGTCTTAATGAAGAGAACAAGGGAATAATTTGCTTTAAGATAGGATTAGTTGTTTATCCGAACATGCAAGACATTCATACCGTCTGAAATGGAGAGTTTTTGACTGCAGATATTATTAGTAGAGAATTTTTTGTTGGGATATGGCCAAGGTTGATCCAAAAATAAATGTTTTAAAAATGACTATTTTTATTATCCGCTGACATTTAGGCTTAAATTGCAAGCCATCTTCATAGGTGTTGATTCAATGTCATAAAAAAAAACATAAGGTTATTTTAAATAATGATTTTAGATGTGGTATTTAGTTGCTATCGGTCCTGGCTGCAAGATAAAGAGGTAGCAAGATTTTTTTATTCTAACACCCTTGCATTTCTTGTACATATGGTTATTGTTTATTTATTTATTTATGTTTTCTTATGATATAGTATTTAAACAGCCCTGAAGATGGCTTACAAAACACTAACAAAAATTCTCTACTAAAACCCAGTCTGAGTTTTGTGGATTTATTATTATAAGTGCAAAAAAATCTAAGCTCACGAAAATTATTAACCTAAGACTTATTTTTTCAAAAATAGAATTTATATCACCTTTGTCATGGCTTCTTTTAAATGAAACAGTTTCGCTTCAGGGGAAATTGAACATTCGGAACTGTTCCAGTCTAATATAATCAGATTGTTAACAATTTCACGCTTTTCCCACTTCGATCTTGTATCAGGATCGAGCAATTTGGTTAGAATATTAGCAGACATACTGAAAAATAAATGAATAGATGTATATAAAATTAACAATAGAAAGTACTCTATGTGATTAATATATTTAAAGTATTACAATGAAATAGACTTTTATATTTGATATTACTATGAAAAGAAAAGAAAAAGAGAAAAATTAATTATTTGGATCAATATTAAGCACTTTAAAAAATAGTAGCCATTTAAACTTCAATTTATAAAAAAACCACAAACTGTTGAGCTTTAAGGCATATGTGTATAACTATTCTCTGCTTTTGCTTTTGCAGTTGGTTATTAATATTAATTAAAATAGATAAAGTTCAAGCAAAAATGATTAGATTTGAAAAAATTCAATTAATAATAAACTAATTATTAATTTAATGANATAATTAATAATAAATTAAATACCTATAGTGAAAAAAAAATCACTTGTTGACTATAGTAGCAATATATTGTTGAATATTGTAGCAATATTGATTAATAGGTTGTAGAAAATAGTTGAATTTAATATGCACTACGGTCATCAAGCTACAAAGTAGCAAATACAAATATTTTTTTTATCTCCCCTATGTTTTTTCAATAGACTAATTTCGCCAAAGTTTGTAACAATTGTGAGTTTAACAATAACATTCAAGTAAGTTAATTTTCTAAGTAGTTAGTCTAGGGAAAAAAATTACCATGATTTTTAAATCAACAAATCAGTAACTACACAAATTATTCTCTTCAACTAAAATTAAATACTTCCAAAAATAAAATAAAAGTACTATTGAGATGGTTTTCAATCATTTTAGAGATTTACACCACAATTATTTTTAAAAATTAACATTTTTCAATTTTTAAAATTTAATTTTATTGGTCTTTTGTCTGAAAATTTGATAAAAATAATGAAAGTTCCTAAGCATAAAGAAAATAATGAATAAAAAATTACCCCTTTGTGATGATTTCTTCAGGGATATTTATTAGATTATCAATATTAAGATGAGATTCCTTGAAATCCTTAGTCGATCTAGTATCAATTACTAAATAGGAGTCTTTATAACCATTTCTTGAAGTTATCAGATAATAAAGTTCTTCAGACTGGATAGACGTTTTACATATTTTGCCTTTAATAAGAAAATACTTAGAAACAGTAAGAAAGCCTTAATTATAAATCTAACAATTAACAATTAATGAACTAAGAGTAAAATATCATTCATTACATTCTGTTTTTTGAAAATGTAAATTTTCATCTTATGTGAATCTGCTCTTTTGGTTCAGTCACTGCTGTTGTGTAAATGATAACTATTATCCACAATCTATAGATCTCGAAATAACAATCTGTTAAATCAAAATCATCCAAGTAGTTTTTAAGTCAATATAAGAAGAAAAGAAACAAAAAATGGTCTGATTAAGAAATTCCCAAAAGACGAACATAAGAAATGTAATTATTAGATGATTTTAGTTGGGGTTCGGTCAAGGTAGATCCAAAAAAATACAAATTTAAAAAAAGAGTATTTTTTTAAAGATTATCTGCCAACGTTTCGGCTTACATTGTAAGCCATCTTCTGGGCTATCATGAAGACGAGAGAGGACGTCCTGTTTAGCAGTCATGGAATTGTGAACTTAGGGACAGGACGTCCTCTCTCGTCTTCATGATAGCCCTGAAGATGGCTTGCAATGTAAGCCGAAACATTGGCAGATAATCTTTTTAAAAAATACACTTTTTTTTTTTTTTAATTTGTACTTTTTTTTTTATCTACCTTGACCGAACCCCAACAAAAATCATCTAATAATAATATCCACAGTAAAAAAACTCTCCTTTTAAATTAGTTAATAGTTAAATGAATTTATTTTCCTTCAATAATACTCCCATAGGCTTCCACAGTCGTCAGTATTGTATAAGTTTCTTTTTTCAAGTTGGACAGTGTTAGGTGAGGTGTGTTGCCAAGCTTTTGCATATCCTGTGGCTTCTTCAGGGCTGGGTGGAGATTGAGAGCGGTTGTTGAATCTAGATTTTTTACCTGGACCGGTTCTTGGTCAAATGGAAAGATCCATTGGCTGATTCTATCTTCTGGCTCCGGGTCTCAGGAGTTCAGGCTCAGTGTTGGTTGGTAGGATCCTCATGTCACCGAACGATGGTTTCCAATTCTTGCTCAATCTGTATCCATCTTCTTTATTTAAGTTCTTTGGGTTCTTCGATATTTTTATGGCTTTTCTGATGGTTCATCGGTGATAGTTGCTTTCTCTTGCCAGGATTGTAGTGTCTTCAAATTTGATGCAGTGGCTGGTGTCTGACAAGTGTTCTGCATGTGCTGAGTTCTCTGTGCATCCCTGTTTGAAGTCTGAAATGTGTTCCTTGAGGCGAATGTTGATTGTTTTTTCAGTTTTACTGATTAACAATTTGCCCCAGGTACTTGACTGATGTCCTGTCAAAATGTTTTAGCTGTTTCTGGTTCTATGTTCATAATGTTACATTGGTTATAATCTTTTTATGTGAATTCGGGGAGGGGAAATGGAAAAGTTGAAACCTTTCTGTAGAATTTGACGTGATCGTCTGGGAAAATCTTCATTTGGAAGATTTTCCAAGATGACAATCTTCTTTAAAGAGTCTTCTTAGATGTTAAGAGAGTGTTGGGATTTTTAAAATTTCTTTTGACCTATGTTGATATGTCTGAAGAATTCATGAATCTAAAATCAGAAGTAGTGGAAACAATCAGTTAGAACGTCAGTCACATACTACACTAAGCCATCCAAACCTCACCAATAAACCTAACCAAGGAAGAGTACAAGGCTCTCAATAATCTAAATAAATGTGAAGACTTCTTATCATCTCAGCAGATAATGGTAACGCTACTGTCATATGAAGCAAGAAGATTACATAGTGAAGATAAAAGTTCTGCTAGACAATAAACATGTATAAAAGAAAGAAAAAAACCTGGGAGAGTGGGGAAGGGGATAGCCCTTGAGGAGGCTACACTAAGACCCCGAGATTACAGACCCACAGGGCACTCTCCATCATGGTCATTAAAGGCCAGATGGACAGCTTACAAGGCTTGCTTACAGTCAGAATTATTTGTAAGCATTGAAATCAAGTCCCTCTAGAGGAAATTCTGAATTAAAGAAGAACCAACTCACAAATGAAGAATTTAGACTACTGAAGTTATTTCTCAGTCCACTAAGGTCCTCTTTAACAGCGAGTACTGCTTGCAGTTTGAAGTACTTCAACGAAGGCTCTAAATTGTGCACCATTCTCGCCATTCAATGTATCTATATGAGGGCGATACATCAACCATCTGGGGTCACGGTGAGGAAAAATGGTTCCTACAATACTTGAATAATATGAATCAGAATAGTCAATTTACTATGAAACTCGAAGAAAAATGAAAATTACCATTTCTAGGCATACTCGTTAAAAAAAAAAAAAAAAAAAAAAAAAAAACTGTCTCAGTCACAGAAACCCCATACACACGGACAGATATAGTACAGAAGAAAGGAGTAATAAATCACAACTCAACACAGCAGAGATACTGTCAGAACTAGCTAAACTGCCAAAGGAAAAAATACATCTAAGGCCCGCCTGATGAAGGATGGTTATGAACCTGGAACAGTAAAGAAGAAGGCTTTGCCAGTGCAACAGAGAAGAGTGGGAACCAGAGGAAAGGGGCAAACAACATTACCCTACATCAAAGGCAAAACAGAGAAGAGAGCCCAAATAATGAAGAAGCACAATATAAGAACAACATTCAGCACAGGCAGGAAAATATCCCACATCCTCACAAAACTGAAGGACAAGTTAGGTCTCAGAACTCCATATACAACATACCCTGCTTTTCCAGCAAATCATAAATAGAAGAAACCAGAAGAACAATAGACACTCGCCTCAAGGAACACATTTTAAACATCAAACAAAGATGTACAGAGAAATCAACACTTACAGATCACTTCCCAGCACCAGCCATCACATGAAATTTGAGGACACCACAATCTTGTCAATAGAAAGCAACTATTACCAATAAACCATTACAGAAATCATAAAAAATATTGAAGAAACAGAAGAACTTAAATAGAAAACATGGATAAAGATTGAGCAAGAATTGGTGTTAGTTGACAGGAGGATCCCACCAAAAACCCCTGGGGACCTGCCGCCGGAAGATAGAATCAGTCAATGGGAAGGCTTACTTTGATCAAGAACCAGTCTAAGACAGGTAAAAATCACCTAAATTCTATGACCATTCTCATTTTCTCCATTCAGCCCTGAAGAAGCCATCACAGAATGTAGGAAAGCTTGGTAACACATCACTTGACAAGGTCCAACCTAGATGAATAAATAGTATCTAATTAATTTAAAGAAATTAGAATGAATCAGTTTATTAATCCTATAAAATGAAGTATATACAAATTATAAAAAATTCAAATCACACATGAGCATAAAATAAATTGATATTCCATGTTTAATTTAAGATAAAAATAAATAAGAGTAAAATATCAATTTAGTCTCACAAGACAGAGAAGGCAATGAGTATAAAAGTTATTCAGATGTTAAAAATTATGTTTTATGTTTTAATTTATAATAATTCTGCCATTTAAGTTTTTGTTATTTCTATTTGTATATTTTCCCTATGTTGTTCGATGTTTTGTTTCATGTTTTTGATGTTTAAAGGTGACCTGGGGGAATAAGTTGTAAATATAAAAGTAAAATAAATGAAGAAGATAACCCTCCAAAACAAATTTAAAAATGACAAGTGTTTAAGATAAGTAACATGATTTAGATCACCATTAGGACAGAACATTAAATGTTATGAAATTAATCTGAATATAAGCCAGATGAAAGAAAAAATGCTCAAACAGCAGAATTATTATAAATTTTCAATAAACTTTTTCATGGCACTAATAATAAGAATATGCAAATATAGATCAAAAAATGAAATAAACTTTCATCTGAATTTTAGCAATTTATTGGTTTTTTTAATCATTCACCAAGGTTTTACCCCTATTTATTTCATTTTATAAGGATGTTAAATGAAATGAATATATTAAAAATTATATTATCAAAATACCTCAGCATTCAGGAGAACAACATATAATTCTTAACCAAAATAATTTTGAGACTCAGTTTATACCATTATTTTTTGCCCACAAATAACGCTTTATATTTCCTTTAAACAAATATCTAAAAATAAAACTATAATTATCATAATTTACCTTTAAGGGAACCATAAGGAAATACAAACTCAAAATACCTGCTGTTTTGTTATTAGTTAAATCCTTTTTCAATTTTTCTTCAATAGGACTTGAAGCAGAAAAATTATTTGGGCAAGAGTTGTGCCGATTCATTTCTAACTCCTGATACCTTTAAATAATGAAAAAGCATTATTCATTACAATATTTAAAAAAAAAAAAAAACACATTTTTTTTAATTAGAAGAAAATTATATGCTTGGAGGAGCTGACATTGTCAAGCTGTTTAAATGATGTTTATGTTCCCTTGCACTAAAAATTGTTAAAATTTATGTGGGATTAAATACCACAAAAAAAATATTTATAGGTTACCAGTTATCAGTTTTCTAAAATTCTATGTTCCAAAGCCTTTTTCATGAAAAAAACACTTATTGAAGAAGACATTTAACAATCTAACTACCATAGCTGAGTACATTCCCCACTTCAAGGAGGGCTTGAAGGGTTCACTAGCTAGGATTTTTACAAAACAGTATATACCATGATAAATATGAAGCATTGCAGCTGGTTTGAGTAAGATTTAGTTGACAATCTTGTAATCAAGGGGTTGTCTATATCAAAGGGTATCTAAAACCACCAGATTTCTTAATCTAAAACATTTTTTGACACCCAAATATGTATGTGTGAGTTTGTGCCATCATCTAATACAAAGATTGTAAGTTGAGAGTAAATAAATATTATTTAAAACTACAAGAAGGTTGAAAAATAGAGTAAATAAATTTAGTTGTTTCCAAGTGACTTTGGGCCAGTCAATAAAAAAATAAAACAAATATATAAATAAAAAAAAAACACAGGAATGCAACACAGAAGAAGCTTATGTTCAATAACCTACTACACTTACCTATCTTTAAGTATACTCCTTAAGGATTCATACTTTTTGAAGTTCAATGAAGAAGTCAAAAAATCTTCTGAGTATTTGTCTCTTTTAAATTCCTTAAAAACCTTAGCTATATCTATGATCATAAAGTACCTATGAAGATAAAGAAATTCTTCCTCTTGGTCTCCTAATTTATTAGCCTTCATTGCATTCAAGTTTAGAGCATGCAATCTAGAAAGGCACCTAATAAATAAAAACAGTTATGAGTACTTTGTTCTTTAAAATAACTTCAAAAAATAAGCAAATAACTATTAAATATAACATATATTGACTAACTCCTGTAAATTTTTAAATGACCGCAATTTAACTTCGGCTTTCTTCTCGAGATCTTCAAAAGTTTCTGCAAAATGTAAAGGTTTCCTCCTTTCGCCCATCTCAAAAGATCCTACAGTTAGGCTTTATTTCAAAAAGTAATGAAAAATAAACAAATATTAAATAAAATCATAACTTGGTAATTTCTAATAACTATAGAAAGAACTGACAAGTTTTTTACAGTTAAAATTGTCAAGTCTGTTTACAAAAACATATGACTTATCCATTTATATCGATTTCCGAAACCCTATAAATATAATCGATAAAAAATATCTTGAGTATAAAAATTCTTATCATTAACAAAATTAAAAGTATATTAATTTTGTTTTAAACAGTGCCGAAGTCATTAGAAAAAAAAACTAAAATTATTTTGTAACTTTCTTGTCTTTTCAATGGGGAAAGAAAGTATTAAATAATATTCTAAGATGATTTTAGTTGGGGTTCGGTCGAGGTAGATCCAAAAAACACAAATTAAAAAAATACATTTTTTAACTTGTGTTTTTTGGATCTACCTCGACCGAACCCCAACTAAAATCATCTTAGAATAATATCTACGGTCAACAAACTCTCTTTTATTAAATAATATTATACTTCTACCTCTTTGGTTTTATTTATCAGTGATGGGCAATTCCTATTACCACTTGACTGATCAAGTTCTTCTTTGTCGTGGCCCTATAGTTCAAGAATCATTAAAAGATTGAGTTACTTATTAATAATCCAGAAAACCAAATGAATATTTTAATAGAGAAACTTCAAGTTAAAAAGTATTGCCTTTAATTCCATACATTAATACAAGTTCCTAACTTAATTTAAAAATTTTCTGGTGTATAAATTAAATATGTTTCTTTTTAAAAAAACGTCACTTCAGACATTATTTTTATCCTGATTAAAAATTAATTGAATTCATTGGGAAAGGTTTGTTGAGTTCCATGGATAAATCTAAATGTATGCAGCGTCAATACTATTATTCATTTCGTGACGTTATATGACGTAACCCTGCAAAGGAGCCTACCAATCCTGCCCGCAAAATTTTTTTCTTCACTGGGTCCAGGGGGTTGCTTTTCCAGAATTTTTGTAAAAATTCATGTTCTATTTAAATGTAGAGTTTAATAACATCATAAGACGTAATCAACCCAGAGTAGGTTATGGGTGCCGAATACACTAAGGTTTTCCAAAGTTTTATTACACTAAACTAAAATTAATCCTGCTATATCAAAACAACTTATTGTACCCACACTTGACATTTCAGGCAATCCTCCAATCCTATTCATCTGATTTTGCATTATAACGAAATTAGTCATTCAATTACATTAAAGGACAATATACCAAATTTCATTTTCTTGGATGTAAAAAAAAAATTACGGTGTGCACTTAACTTTTTGTGACTACAGTTTATCATATAGGAGGAATTGAAGAAATTATTTTTAAAAAATAAATAAATTACAATAAATCTCAAGAATAAAGTTTTTCGTCTATAGTTTTTCTATGTACATAATTCAAGAAGCAATATTTTTCTGAGTAAACGATTCGCTGACATAGGAGCGCCAAGGTAGCTCAGAGGATCCTTTGGGTCTCCCAATCCTGACGCTGCATATTCAAATCCCATCCAGGGCAAGATTTAAAAAAATAAATAAATAAATAATTGATTGTCCTGAGCAATGGATGTTTAGAATGGGGCAGAAACCTATATATATACCCTCCCTCCATGACCTATGTGGTTGAAAGGGATGCTAATACACACACACACAAATCGCTGACACTGGGCCGCTAAATGTCATTGGAGTTGTTTCTTACACTCTTCAAAATTCCTGAATGTTTACAATTTCATTAATTGAGTCTTCACTGTACAGGAGGTTCAAACTGTTAAATTCTTTCTTCCCTATATAGGAATTCTAATTTTTTTTTTATAAATATTTTATTTGGTTGTGGTTTTTTATCCCACGTAAATTTTAAACAATTAATGAGAGGGAATAGAATAAAAAATCTAACTGTCCTGGCTGCGACAGTTAGATTTTTTATTCTATTCCCTCTCATTAATTGTTTAATTTTTTTTTTTTTTTCATTTTACCTTAAGATTTTACACCCCTTTTTTGTTTACTTCAATTTTTTTTCATATATAATTTCCTCCTTATAGAGTTTCAATCATTATTATTTATCATTAATTATGAGGAAAGGAAATTAGAAACTTACCGAAAAACAAGCAGGCCTTAAAAAACATTTTTACCCACGTTCTAGGATAACTAAGTCTTCATAAAATGTAACCAGACAATTTCTTGATGCCAACATGCTCCTCATTCAACAAACATTTGTAGAAATCCAATAAATAATTCAACTAATCCCTGTGAAAAAACAAAATAAACTTTAAAAAAAAAAGTATGGCATCATAAACCAATCAAAATTCAAATTCAATATTAATGTAACAGGTATTAGTATAACAATATATTAGTATAACAGCTATGATGCTTCAGGCATCCTGAAATTAAAAGAAAGAAATCCTGTAAACCCTGAAAATAGATTTCCTCATCACAGCACACTGAACAATTATTACAGAGTAAATTAAATAATTAGGAGATTTCCATTTTAGTAATGAGAAATCCTGGCTTGCTTTAATAGATTGGATTATTCGTCAGTAATTGTTTTCATAAATCCTCAATAAAATGAGCAACTCTTCTCTCTGTTTTAATTAACTTTTAATTTTTTAAAATAATAAAAATTATTTGCATAAAAACTATTATTAAATAATCACACCCTGGTTAGCAAAAATAGTAGAACATTGTTTGGGGTTTGGTCGAGGTTGGTTAACAAAAAAAAAAAAAAATTACTTATCTGCCGATGTAACAATTATTTGTTGAAAAACAGTGGACAACAATTCAAAACCTGATTGTTCATCTACTGGTAGCTACTTATGTTTAGAATAAGTCCGTCCATGACCCTAAGATATTCGTGAGATTTATAAAAAAACTACACTAAGCCATCCAAACCTCACCAATAAACNAATAATAATAATAATAAAATGAAATATAAAAAAATCCTGAAAAACCCTTTGTGAATGTAAATTGCTCTAAATCTCATAATTCAGATTCGGTGAAAGCCATGAAGCCTCAAGAGCCAGAAAAAAAGCTCAAGCTCAGCTTAGAAGCTCAAGCCAAGATAATACCTTGCCACTAAGTCTCAAGTGTTTAAACAAATAATGATGTCCTTCTGGTGTTTGTCTCAATTCCAAGTCTCTTTGGTGAGCGGTTCCCTGTAAGAAAATCAAGCTATTTACTTTGCTGCCATGATAAAATTTTTTTACATAACTTCACGATCCTCCATAGTAGCAGCTAAAATATAGTCCGTTCAAAATTGTGTGTGTGTGTGTTGTATAAGCGTTCGATTGTCCGTAATTTTAAATTTTTAAAATTTGATAATTTAGACTCGATCGGTCGAGGGGTACGGGAGTTTAGAGGGAGACCAACAAATTAAAAACTCGTCATAATCTTCATTATTGTAAGAAATACTCATATATTTACTTAATAAGAAAAATGACCTTTTTAATATATTTATGCTTTAATATTACTACAATAAGTATATATTAAAAAATGATAGGTGTTTTTATAAATAAGAATGATATTTCAAGTATTGATTGGGCCTTTTTATTTTTAATATAGAATCTAAGATATAAAGAAACCTAATTCGATATTTAAGATTTATATTGTATTCCGTTAATTAAATTCAAATTTGGTCAAAATCGGATGAAAGGAAAAGAAAGACCAATAGTTATGATAGAGATATATTATTTTTTATTTGAGTTTATAAAATGCTTGTAGGACGTAATTGGTGCAAAAATTAATTTTCCGATTGTTTAAGTATTTTAGCATTTTTACGAGAAACACTTATTAAGCAAGATATTTACGAATGTAACTATGATTCCCCCACTTCTCTTCCCAGCCATTCTGTCCATAGTTATGAAACTCCTAACAATAAAACTATAGGCAGCAGTAGAAAAAAAAAAATCAAACAAGAATTTAGTGGGATATTCCAAATCCTTGTCAGGAACTGTAAATTTCAACAGACTTCGAACTAGATAGTTAATATCTACTAATAATTAACTAGTTCGAAACTTATTTGGAATAAATTGTTGGTAGAAACCTTTAGAGAAGTGTTTAAATATTCCCATCAAAAAGATAAGGAAATGTATACAAAACAATTTCATAAATAAAGAAAAGAGAATTATTATGCATTACAATGATAGAAGAGAAAACGAGTTACACAGATAATTCAGTGTTCTTTGTGACGCGAATGGGGGGAGGAAGAAGAGATTGATAATGTTTCCCTCAAATTTGCTAATCAGGACTATTAGTTTCTTTTTTATTTAATAAAATTGTTTCTATGTTTGTATATAAGAATCCATTCTATGTTTTATATATAGAAAAATATATGATTTTATAAGTAACTCTTGAATGCTAACCAAAACCACATAAAAATAAAAGACTTGTGGAAGAGAAGGGGAACAAAAGACTAAAGATAAAGTTTATCATTGGTTCTAATTTTGATTTTAAGAAAATCAAAATGAATGATTATGCAAAAGTGATGGAACAAATCAAATATAGTGAAATAAGAATAGCAGCAGTCACCAATGAAATAAAAGAATGTAAATATATAATATTAGACTTACTGATTTATTCCTAGAAAATTTAATTTATTGTGTAACAATATTACTAGCATTACTAAAATGAATGTTTTTGTCAATTCATTAAAGGAAAATATTTTTCTTTTATGATATTCTTTCACATGTTGCTAGTTAAAATATTGAGCAATAAGTAATTTAATCAAAACTACAAAGAAAATATTAGACCAGCGATTGAATTCTTAATTTTTCTGGACATCGCTTGAAAATTCTTTTTTTATGAACAGGATAAATAAAAAGTTTCGAGGTCAGTATAAACCCCCATTCATTTTCTTTTGCCAAGAATTCTAACTGGTCCATTACTTATTATTGAGCTTGCCAAGTGTTGACTGATCATAGTCAACGACATAGGACAACAATTTAAGCTTAATGGTATACCAGAGTATGTACATTTTTTTTTTTTCTTATCTCCCATTCAACCAAACAAGGTCATGGAGGGAGGAGCTATCTGCAGCTAGATTTTATGTTAGACGAATGACTCTGGACATTATTTCTTTATAAATAACTACCCCTGGTAGAACTCGAACCCACAATGGATCCCCTCAACTGAGCTGGTGTCCCTAAGTTTAACTTTGAATTAGGTTTATGGCTATACCACAACCATGTTGTTCTTTTGATTTTTTTGATAATGGTAATTTTCCCTAAACATTCTTCTCATTCAATTCAAGGTTTGGAAAAGAAAGAGCAATTAGTAAATTTAGTTCATTATTATGATAATTACTTATAGCATGGATTTTATCATTTTTCTCAAAAACTGCCACATTTATGTATTTCATAATTGCTTCTTGAAGGCTGAACCCTGTAAAATTGATCATAGAAACCAAGTTACCTTCATTGTACTGTTAGCTTTTCTGTTTTGTCTAAAATGAAACCTAATTAAAAAATATAATAATCTAAGGAGATAGAGGCTAATAGCATTTGCTGATTTCTTGCAGTAGATGGTTAAAATTGAAAAATTGATTTTTTTTTTTTGTTAATAAAGCTATTAGAATGGGATAGTAGTGAATTCTATATTCATTTTTTACCAGTAGTTTGCTACTGAGCTTTCCTAAATTATTAGGTTAAGGAATTACTCAGTAAAATAATTGATTTCTCATGTGGAAGCTCACTTTTCCAATATAGCAATACTCTCACGAAGAGAACCAGAGATCCCAGATTTACTCTCTAGTTTTGACTACAATTTTACTTTTCAGTTGAGGTAACTATAAAAAAAATAAATGAAGAGATTGAAATTATTAAAAGCAAAGAAAAACAATTAGCAGAAGAATTAACTTATAAAAGAAAAATAGTAAATGAAAAAGAATGGGAACTAAATGGATTACAACGAGTACAAAATACTTGGGAAAGCATACTGAAAGATAAACAAGCACTTCTTGAATTACAGAAGAAAGAACTTGTAAGTATTATATATATTTGTAACTATTTTTGTCACTCAATTATTTATTCTTCATAAAAAAAACAAAACTTAAAGCTGTATTTAATGTAGGTGACAACATACATTATGGTGCACATACAGTGCGCCCAATGTTTGAAGGCCCCTCTAGTCTTCCAGCGTAAAGAACTGGTAGGCAACTGGCTGTACATTTAAAAAAATTCAGTTCCTCCATTACAAATGGAACAGTTAAATAAAAAAAAAACAAATGTATTTTATAAGGTATAAAAACAACAGTTTGAATAGTTGACTGATAAAAATATGAATAGAGTAAGGCACTTATATGTTTTTTAAAATTTTCTAATACATTTTTAAATGTCCATTTCCACTCAACCATAAAAGCAATCTTTTGTGGTTTCTATACAACATTAAATAAAACTAGTGCGATGTTTACTAAGATTAGAGAAGTATAGAGTGACTGCTGATTGATGTCCAATCATCACTATAAAAACTAGAAACTGTTTCTATTCAAGATAAATAAGTCTGGCAGGTTTTTACCGATAATTACTGATAAAAACTAGGGAGATTTTCACTCGACATAACTTATGTCTGAGATTATTTCTACTCAGCATTGATGAAAATGATGTGGTTTAAATAGTAAATTTTGAGTAACGTCCCTTAAAAGAAATAGCTCTGATTAAATGATAAATAATGCAATTTCATTTAAACATAAAAGTAAAACAATCTAAAGGTGATATCTATAAAACATTAAGAAAATCTTGAACCCTTTCTACTCAACATTAAAAAATATGTAATAATTTCTACCATAAAAAATATATATTTAAGAGATTTAACCATGTCATGTNAGATAGTCAATCTTTACATCTTGTTAAGGAGCAAAAATATTTGGGATTGATTTTTTATAACAAATTTAACTGGAAAAACCACAAAGTTAACCTTACAGAAAAAAGCTAACTAATTGGTCCAGGATAAAAGCTAACTCTTTCCAGGATATTAATAGTATCTAGTTATCTAAATACTCAGAAAGAGCAGTAATGACTCCTCAAGAACTGATACAATTATATCAACAAGGTATTGTAAGCTTTTTAAGTTGTAACATCTCAAATTATTCTTTAAATCAATTTTTAACTCTTATTTTAAAATGATAGAATTAGATGTTGCAAATATCAAATAATAAGGTATTGCAATCTAGAAAGATAAAAAAAAAAGTATGATGACCAGGATTGTCTTAATAATGTTTCACTGCATTATGATATGTCATAATACTCATAAAGTGGAGCATTAAGCAAAACTATGAATATCAATTTTGAAAAAGATGAAAATTAGAAGCAGATAATTATAGACTAATTGAATTGATAGATTAGAATATATAGTATAAAGACACAAAGTATGTAAATAATTCTGAATCTAAAATTAAAAGTTTGTAAACATCTTGAAGACAGTTCACATCTTGATCCAAGAATCAAACAGGGCACGAATCTACGTACAAATTTATTGTGATGACAGAGAAGCATATAGAGGTGTTGATGTATCTGACTTGGGGGAAAGAAATAACAAGTATAAAATGGATATGAGGGCATATTGCTATAAAGGATAAAATAAGCGAACATGCACAAGAAACTAGGTTTTTTGGTCCAGAAATGGTTCTGCCTATTTCTAAATTTAAAATTAAAACAGGGGTCAAGAAGTAATGAAGAATAAAATAAATGCTGAATGAAGGAAAAATGATTGACAAATAATAAAAATATGTTTCCAATACCTTGGAAGATGCTCAATATATGGCAGAATGAGATACAGAGTTTTTGGGTACAACAAAATAAATTTTTTAAAATTTTGTTGGAAGCTATAAGATATAATAGATAGGGCAAGTTCCTAAAGGTAAAAACTTATGTAAGCACTTTTTTATTATTAATGCTTGGAAAGATTACTGTTAAATATCGAGAATGCCCTTTTTGAGCTAATTTGAATGCCAACTAACAAAAAAAAAAAAAAGTTCTAATTTAAATTACTGCCTGGCCGCAATTAAATCTATTTATTCGCCTGTTGCCTGCTACAAATATATANAGTAATAGATAATAAGTTTTCAATTTCCTCCCAGCTAACTATAAAAATTGTACAAGGAAAAAATAAGAACATTTGGATAAAACTGTCAGCTCAAAAATAAAGAATAATTAATTTACTCAATTAAGATTTTCATGATTTCCCTTCAGAACGACATTTTCTCACCTTTAGGAAGTGGGAATTTTAGTTTAAGAAATACCCACATACTGGTTAAGCATACCAATCATAAGAAAGTCATAATCATAGACCTTATCTAACATTGCATATTTTGTTTTTTAAAACTTCTAAAAGGGCTTTTTTTTTTTTTTTAAATTGATAGTTAAGAGTATCATAGCAGTTCGTTTCTTAGTAGTGAGACCAAATTAAATTTTTTGTTTAAAATTATCAGCAGTAATTATACAATTTAAGCTAATTACTGTCTTATAGCTCTGTAATTAAACTTCAGGTATTATAATCTTTTAAGTTTTTGAAAAAGAATTGTTCTTATATATTATTTTAATGTTCTCTAAATCTAAAAAAAAACTTTATAGAAAAAAGTTTCTCTAGAATTGTTTAATTTTATCAAGAAGCATTTTAATATGCTTTTAACACAAATAGAAAAAATAATGTTTGTTTTTATTTAAAAATAACAACCTTGATTACATTAAAACAAAAAAATTTCTCTTTAAAGGATTTGCTTCAAAACAAAGTTTGGAATACACGAAGAACTTTTCAAGAAAAGACTACAAGCTTCCTAGGAAAACATAATTTATTGACTGATATCAATTCAACATTGGATATTTTAATTAAAAAACAGATAGGTAAGAGTTTCATTACTCTAAACTAAATATAACAGCCGCCAAATAGAAAAAAATGTTTTTTATTGGCACTTTCCAGAAAAAAATAGCTTGCTCCAGAGTACTGAAGAGCTTAATTTGAAAGTAAGTTCAACTGAGAAAATATACAATGAATGTAAAGCTACTAGTGACTTGATTCAACATTTGGAGAGGGAGAAGGAAATTCTTCAAGAATATGAATACAGTCCTGACATAATAAGGTTAGAACAATAACTTATTTACTTTTGTAATAAAATATTTCTTTCATAAATTTATGAAATATAATTTAAATTTCATAGAGGATGAAAGTTTACGAGGGCAGAGAATCGCTGCAAAGCACCATAATGTATTATGAAATATAAAAAAGAAGCATTAATAAAAATATATCCTTAGAGAAAATACTATATTAAATTTTAAAAATTTGGCCTTAAAATAAAAAAATTACTCCCTCTGACTTAAGTGGAAAGTAAATATGAGTTAGGATTACATATTTTCATTTAACNATATATATACACACACACACACACACACACACAAATATACAGTAAAAAAGTAAAGGCCTGTAACACTCAATTTGGTGAAAATTAATTAATTAATTTTTAATTTGATTTAGTTGTAACCCATGAAACTAAATGCAGTGGAAAAAGTAAAAGCTAAAATATTTTACTTTTGACCTTTAACTTTCCCACTGTTGACATACAAACCTGTAAACTGCTCTTGAAAGTTTATTGAACTTGAATTTAAACATAACTAAACACATTATTGTTGAATGATTTCAACAACTAAACAGTTACTTATGGCTATTAAAAACATTCTATTTTATAATTATAATGAATTCAGAAACTATACCAATTCTTACTATTCTACATTTTATTAATCAATTATCTTTAAATAGATAATTTTATTTCAAGAATTTATTTTTCATTATTTGACACTGAAATGAAATAGTTAAAAAAAAATTAGTTTTTTATTTTAATAATGACAGTTAAAAAAAAAAAAATTAACAGAGTTAACTAAAAATTGTATTGATGACAATAGTGATAAGTTGAATGTTAATATTATTTTTGTTTATTTGAACATAACATAAATCACTTATATTTTACTTGATTTTACCATTTCCTAATTTTGTATTTTGTTTTCGTAGGTTACAAAATAAAATTGGTAGCTGTACAAATGAAATTGAATCCCTAGAAAAAGAGTTATCTAAATACTCAGAAAGAGCAGTAATGACTCCTCAAGAACTGATACAATTATATCAACAAGGTATTGTAAGTTAGTGATTAATTATCATTAAAGAATTAAAATTTATCTTTTTATCATTTTTCAGGTAACTTTCAAGTCGAAGAAGGTATTGACGAACAAAGGGCAGCTTCCGCTAATGTAATTGTTTTTTCTTTCTAATATTAGTCACTTAAAAAATTATATATATATATATGAAGTGAATTGTTATTTACATTCCAGGAAAGATGGCTTTTCAAGCCGAAAATGCCTAGCTGTCTAATCAAAAGAGCATCTGATAATCAGGATAGTTTTTCAAATCAAATTTCAACTAAGGAACAATGAAGAGGAGGAAATAGTTACATTACGTAATTTCAGTGAACTCAAGTTCATCTAAACTTTTGATTTTGATACATAACAAAACAACAATTTAACATATTAAAAAAAAAGTATCTCTCATTGAGAATATACATTTTTAGATTTCTACTTGTTCAAAAAAACTTCCACAACCATTATAACATTATGGCATAAATAGAGTATTACAATCAGTATTATTCCAACTTTTTTTTTCTTTTACTTGTTAATTGAAAAAACAAATTCTTATTGTTGAATTTGTAGAAGATTCATATTATAAAAACATGTCTTACAGATAACAGTAAAAATGTTTTTAATAGAGAAATAGCATAAGCTAAGTAGATTTCCCTGAGTTTCATTAAAGATAACAGTAATAAATAATTTTATCAGCTAAAGAAGGGAATAACGATAAAGGGTAAGATTGCCAAGCTGCTAAACTGTCCAGAAGAGATGATGGGGGAAGTCCTGAACATTCATAAATATTTTCTTTAATATGCACTTCATAAAATTTTTTTAAATGCAAATAATAGAGAACTAAAGTTTTCAACTATTATGTCCCATAAACTTTGTCATAAAATAAATAATAACTGGGATAATTAGGACTCTTCTATTTGGTATTCCTTTAAGCTCCCCCTCCTGATTTCAGTCAAAAATAAATTATACATATTTAATGTATTATTAACAAAATACTACAAGTATTAAATCATACAACCAAACCAAATATATATATATCATATAAAAAACCTCTGTAGGCACTGGATTCTTTTATTTCATTAAAAATTCTTTAAAATGTAGCAATGAAGTATAAATTGTCCAAATTCTCCTTTATTTGCAGCCTTGTCACTATTCTCAAAGCTTATTAAGTATGAGCATAAAAACCTGAATTCTTTGTTAGGTAGAGCCAATGGAAAGAAAATTTTGGAACTGAGTAAATGAAAGTCTGAGTACTGCTTAGTACTTTTACTGAAATAATTTATTTACGCTATGATGTCTCATGATCTGAAAGGCTTTACCAATTTGACTCTTGCCTCCCATTATGGTATGAACAGCTATTATTCAATTTCTTTTCATGAAAGGTAGGAGGAATCATCATCATCATGGCCGAAAGAATGCAGAATTCAAGAAGAGTGTCTTCATGAGTCAAAAGAAGCGAAGTCAGGCAAACACTGGTTGCTGTGGTGATGATTGATGGTGTGAGCTTGTAGCAAGGTGGGAAATAACACTTGAAACTCAGCAGAAGGGATTCAGTACCGTAAACTCCCAAAGGACATGATAAGGGATCATCAAACTGAACTTATTATTTAAAATATAACTTTTGAAGATGAGGAATAAAAAAAAGGTCTGCCACAGAGGAACTGCATAAACTAAGCAAATTCTACAGCATAGTAGTTTATGACTATATTTGTATTTGTACACACATATATATATATATATAGCAATTCTACCCTTCCATTCATTTGGTTTTGCTTATTAACACATATTATTTACATTTAAAAGCGACATGCCAAATTTCATGAAGAAAAATTTGTTTTTTTACTCGCACTTAACGATTCTCTTATTATTATAGCTCAATATGAACTTAGTCTTCTCTGTTCTTTTTAGATGCAAATGTCACATGAAATATTTTGTCAATTAAAAACAACTTATTCCAGCTTATAAACCGTTTAGGCCCATGGAATATTTATAGGTACACACATGTGCCAGGATATTGAAAAAATCCTACATAACTCTCTGCCTATCATGAATTTACCATTAAATTGTTTATCATTGAAGTTTGCTGATGATTATATCCTCTTAGTTCCTGAAGGACACATATAGGGTTATTACTATTCCTATATTGTAGGAAACAACACATATAGGGTTATTACTATTCCTATATTGTAGGAAACATACTAAAATTTAGTAAATCAAAATGTACAGTGCTGCATATAAGCAAATCCCTCTTTCATTAAGAGGTATTCCACTTGTAAGAAGAATAGAAATGTAAAAATATTAATATATTTATAGATAGTCAATCTTTACATCTTGTTAAGGAGCAAAAATATTTGGGATTGATTTTTTATAACAAATTTAACTGGAAAAACCACAAAGTTAACCTTACAGAAAAAAGCTAACTAATTGGTCCAGGATAAAAGCTAACTCTTTCCAGGATATTAATAGTATCTTGGGGTCCTGTATATGAAGCAGTTCGAAATTATTTTCAACACTAATCTATGGCATTCCAGCATGGATTGGCACACTGGAATTCAATAGCAATGCAAATAAGTTAGAAAAGGCAAAAAAAAAAAAAACTGATTGGCTTTAAGGATGATCTATGTATGGCTTAATGACATTTGAAGTATTGCAGCTAATATAATACTAAGTAAAATAAAGTTAACTCAGATTTCCAATATGTTTGCAATAGAAAGGAAAAAAAAAAAAAAAAAATGAGACTGCACCTAAAATACGGTGAGCCAGTGCACCATGGTTTTTGAATGTATCTTGCTGAAATTGTAGATGTACGGATGTTGAAGGAAGACGACAAGAATTTTGAACTTGTATATTTATTGAAGGAAGCAAAACAAAAGTTATGTAGGATGTGTATTTGTATTGTGCTACAACGAGATACAAAAATGGATACAGGCTCTTGGAATATAGCTCTAACAACCAAGAAGAATAGTTAGCTATTTTAAAGGCACTGGAATGGCTAGGGGATGGTAATTATATGTCAGAAAAAGTCAAGGAACATAAAATAATTCTAATTTCAGTCGGTTGCCATATACTCTATCTAAAACATTAAGAATAACAGCAATCATAAATTAAATAATTAAATTAACCATTTAATCAGGAGAATGTTGCAATTCCCTCAAAACAATGAAATGTTTGATAATTATTATGTAGGTGAAGGTAAACGTTGGTTTAAAAGGCAATGAATATGCAGAACAAAAATGTACCCAAAATTTTATCACTGCCAATTAGCTATGACAAATGCCCAAAAAGTTATTTCAAAACAAAATATTTAATAAGATTATTTCAAAACAGAACATTTGGAATTTAACACAAAAAGGACACCATATATACATATTTTTTTCCCATGATTCAGTACAGAATGGATACAGATTTCAAAGTAGCAGCACCCATTCATTACAAATACTGGAGCCATTAAGAGCTTATTTCTATAGATTTAAAATACCATATTGCCCATGCGATGATACTCAGGTTCTATAATACTAAATCCATCATTTAGTATACAATTGACCCAAACTGGCTGGTATTAGATAGAAGCTGATGCGGACGGATACAAAAAAGGAATACAACTGGTAAAACATGGAACTTTTATCATCTGATGTAATAGAGAGCTTTTTTGTTTTTGTAAATAAAATTAATTTTCTCGAATAATCTCAATTATGTAGTGTATATTAATAATTTAATTCTTTTATTTGTTTAAATCTGCCATCATAATATCCGTATTATAATTATTTTTGTTTCTCTAGTATATTTGTGTAAAAATTTAATACTTATATTGTTATATGTAATATATTTTTATATGGAGCATGTCAATAAACCCTCAAGTTGTAGGGTACTACAACTGGGGGGGGGGGGGCAACCACACAAAAAATATGTGTAATATAAAAATACATATATAAAATAAATAAATTTTAGGCTGTTGTTACTAACTATATAAATCGGTGTCTAGTAGGGAAAATATGGAACAAATTTTCAAAAAGAGTCCCATAAGAACAATCATAATAGCTATATTCCTAGAGAACTCATGCTCTAATGTGCATTAGTTTTTCTTTACCCTTGTTGATAAAACAACATAAAAGAATTCACAAGAAGCTTCATAATTTTTTAAGAAATTGAAACCCTCTGGGCTTATTTATAATCTAGATATTACATCAAATAATCTGTAACCTTCTGGGTGTCAATTATTATAGGAAGTTTTCTTTAAAAAAGGATGTGAAATCATAATATAAGATCTTTAAAAATAGCTGCTCATTATTTGAGGTGTAGAGCATTATAATAATAATACTTTAGATGCCAGCAGATGGCAGCTGCTTCTTCTACCGGAGCTGTATATTCAAAAGGAAGAACTTATCAATAGGAGCTGTTGATTCCAATTTAATTTATTGCTTCAACTATAAATAGAAGCATATATGGCCATGTAATTGAACTAACAGCCCTAATTGCAATAGTACAACTAAGACTCAAGCATAAAAACTTGTCCCAGCTAAAGCTGAAGCTAATTTGCTTTTTCTGTTAGTTATACCAATATAAAGAATGCATAATAAAAACGTTAATGAATTTGGAATCTGGTTTAAATTATAGGTGAAAATGTTTGTCTTCAATGGCGGCTAGACATCTGGTTCAACAGTGAAGTCTTTAATATCATTTATTTTTATTTCAGCAGCTGGCATGAGGAGATTATTTTTATTCTATGCAACATTTTTATTACTGAGTTTGGCTTCTTGAAATACATTATAAATACGACTGTATTTTAAAAGTGATAACATTATCAGTCTCTATTCCAATGAGGATTTTATTTTCAAAATGCTCTTTGGTCTTTTGTTTAATAACTTTTGGTTCTCTGTCTTCTGCTTATTTGTTCTGTAACTGACTTTCAAAGTTAACAAATCAGGCTCTACATTTTTGCCTAACATAACCATGCTAGCGAGACCTTTTTCTTGCATACTTTTTGAATTTCGGTCACTTCTCTCTCAGTGAGAACATTTCTATCACCAATAACTTCATAAACTGTCTCTAAATGAAAAATATGTCTTTCACTGTATTTTATAGCAACCCAAAAAACTATAAAACATAAATGAAACAAAAAAAAAATAACAAGTTACTAAACAAAATAAAAACAATAACAAAACTTGTAATGAAAAAGTTAATTATAAAATTTGCATTTACACTGCTTTATAAAAGTTAATAAACAATTATTTAAAAAAATATATATTTATATTTATTATAATAAATAATTAAAGCTGTA